>OENM01000935.1:8737-18856 GCA_900239745.1 Rotaria magnacalcarata
TCCGATCCGATGAAAAATTATTTTAAGATTTAACAGGCTCTAGTGGTGAGGCAGTCTGGGGGCTGAGCTCCAGCACCCTACAACTTCTGGTTACGCCGCTACGTGATTGCAGCATCAACTACTGAAATTATATACTACTATCAATCAATTGCCATAGTTGATTTTGGAAAACTTCTTTAATAGGTTTTCTGATACAGTTTTAAGTTCAGTTAAGTGAACCTTAATTAAAATCAATATTTAGATGAAGATCAAAACAGAAAACTAAATGAAAAATTCGCCGTTTTGATGGTGGCCGTATGGATATGAATAAAACCATTACGTTTAAAATTAAACCTTTATTTCTCAATTGAGTGCAGTTTTTCTTATATAAATTGGTCACTTTAATGTGTACCTCAGCAAAATAGTTAACTACCGCTACGACACTTATGTTTTTCTTTTAGAATCTAGTTGAGATTGGAATTGTTGATTATTCTATAAGTGTTATGAGAGAGAGAGTGATTCATAGAAATAAAATTTTATTAGTGAGTGATATGAGATAGTTTGATTGAGTATGTAGATTCAACAACACGTCTTTGTTTCCAAGATTAATTGTGTCTATCTTTCATGATCGAAGAGAGAGAGAAATGAGAAAGATTCTGAAAAGATATTTGTTTTAATACTCGGGACACTGGAACATTGCTTTTTTTCTTTCGTTCTTTCGCTATCGTGATTTCGAAGTACGGGTCTCGAGCAGGTGGGATGGGTGTGGGTGTGCTTGTGTTGAAAAACTACTCTCCCACCCACTCACACCCACACCCATAATTGAAAAGTAAGAAATAAAATTTTTTTTTTGTTTTGGCCACCAATTTAAAAAGAAACCTAAATTATGATCAATTAGAAAATAGTTTGCTAAATCTAACTCATAGAAAAAAATTTCCATATCGTTTATATAATTTTATTTGCATTTTGATTTTCGAAATTCTTTTCTTCTTTTCTTCGCTCTCTTTTGTGTCTATTTTCTCTATCTTTAATTAAATCTATTATTCCAATCTCAACTAAACTCTCATGTCAACTGTAACATGTGTTCTACAGAAAAAAGTTGTTAGCGCAATCCCTATGGGATTAAAATGTGAAACACGATGAAACTTCTTTTCTGGAATTCGTCTATCACGGCCACTGATGGTCTGTGGGGCTTCTCTGTTACGGTCTGTATTATGATGTATGTAGTCTCTAGAAATCATCACAGACCGTTACAGAGAAATTTAATAATTAATAAACTAATTAATTTCTCTGTAACGGTCTGTGGGGACGGGAGCAGGGGATGGCTCCAAATTTCTACCCTATATACTTCAACACTCCTTTCAGATCGTGTTTCACAAAATCGATAATATGACTAAAATAGCTATTGCTTCTTAATGAATGATAGCACATCAATAAATTCTATTTATTTTGTACGGTGCTCGTGCGCGTCTCTTTATTAAGATCAATATCGAACATAAATTTAATATTGAGATTTTCCATAAAGTGTTACCATCATTGCTACAAATAACTTCAGCACATAACATGAAAAAAATGGACATACATCATGTCTCATTCAACAGATCAACAAATCATATATACAAAAGAATTTTTTCTTTCATCGTCGATTTATGAAACGTAAATAATTGCGATCAAAAACGTGCTGATCGTTGTTCGACGATACATTTTCATTTGACAAACGAGTTATAGCTGTATGTAAAAGATCTTCGTCAATAATTAATACTGACGTTGAATTGAGTGTATTATTATTATCATCGCATTGATCAGAATCGCTATTGGATTTTCGACGACGACGATGATGATGACGATGATCACGGGATTCTTGTTGCTTACAATTGGTTTCACCAGTTGATGAACTTGTATGAGCGAGTCGAAGTTCAATTAGTGTTTGTATAACATCTTCAATGCAAATGCCAGTATCCATGCTAAACAAAATGATGTATATCTCTCAAAGTAAACCGAGATATAGCTGCTGGTGATGATCACTATATAAGATCTACTTAGTTAGCCTGTTAACAGATTTCCAGATCATCATGAGAATCGATTGATATAAAAACCACGAAGTTACGCTTTTCGAACAGACTCAATTATTTTACTTCAAAATTTATTTTAGTTTATACTTTTCGAGGGAAAAAAGCCTATCTCCCACAAACCTTAGCTGTGTAACTGTAGCATGTATTTGTGAATGACGATATTCATCAAGTTTCGTTAATATTGTCGAATACCAATAACTTTTATATGTCATCTGGCCAAGAGCTGATAGTGGTTTTTCGGGTGAACCCGTTTTTTTCTCAAGTTTAGTTAATTCGTAACCTGGAATAAATAATTAAAATCTGTTTTCATTGAAAAGACACGCTTACTTAATGCAATTAAAAATCGACCAAAACCTTGTCGTTGTCGATGAGGCAATACCTAGCCAAAACAAAAAAAGAAATTTAATCGAATAAAACTACTTAACAATACAAAATAAAATACCATTAAACAAGCCAAATTGTAAAATTCATCACTTAGTTTTTCCTATAAAATATATTTCATAATAGATTTTTTGTTTTATCGAGAAAAAAAACAATAGTAGGTTTGTACTTTTGAAAAGTAACCAATGATATGTTGAACATTTTTCATTCGTTCGTCCGATTCAACCAAAACATAAAATAGAAATGGATTAACATCAAAATAAATTGTCTTTCGCTCTAAAAATAATTTTGCTAATAAACACAGACATTGACAGTAGAGCTAAAATGGAGAATAGAGAAAATTGCCAAAGAAAAATTATTTTCTATTAAATCTACTTGAGATGTATTTCCATCAACTTCATATACAGATAGACCATTCAAATCTTCATAGATTTTACGACCAGGAGGTTGATGTCGATTACATTCATTCTAAAATTAAAATCAACGTTTTCTATAGTTGTTCGAATCATAGATTCATTGATAAGAATTTCGTTGCACAATATTCCGAGTACATTAGGAAACAGAAAGATTTAGAAGGAGTCAAACTCGGCTGCATTTATTCTATTTACCGTATGTTGTCGATAATTTTTATTATGACGAAAATATCGTAAACAAAATTCACAAATATATAACTTTTCAATCGTACGATATTTTTCATTTGAACCATCTTGATTATCAATGTATGGTGAATAATACCAACAGTTAATATCAATTTGTCCTAATTGAATTGATTGAATATTTTTTGTATTATCGGGAATCTAATTAGAAGAGAAAATTGAATCGAAGTAGAACAGAAAATTTCTTTACATCAAGTTGTTCATCATCTTCATCAATCATTGCATCATTATCGACCATGGTCTATTTTATCTAAAAACCGTAAGCTTCGTATTGTGATGTAAACTTAGACAAAAAGAATAAATCAGTCAAATTTTATACTCTTTCAAAGATTATTTTCTCGGAAACAAAAAATTGTTATTATCTGTTCAGAGTCCGCACTCTGATGCAATTCGATTGATCCAATCGGAGCTTGTATGCTTATATCAAAACAATGAGGGGAAATACCATGTTTCAGTTTAATTACAAGTTCTACTTGATAGCAAATGCTATGATTAATAAATCGATATGAGCTGGTTTTTACTTTATTTCCTACTAATAAAACAATCAACGCATCAAAATAATTTCCTACGCCGACACTGGTGTAGTTGATTCTTTTGCTTTTTTTTCTTCAACTTCTTTCTTATAATTAATATATTCTTGTTCAGTTGGTGTTGGTACACGTCGTAGAGCTCGGTTATAGAAGAGATAACGATTCGGTTCACTATTCGGTTTGAATTCTAGTTTATCGACATGCCATCTAAAACAAAGATAATTTTATTGTAGAAAACAACATTAATCAATTTCTTTTTCGTCTTACTCATCATCTAATGACTCGCGTGTTGCATAACAATACACAGTGCCTGATCGTTGAGCACCTCGAACAGGAATTTGAACCTAAATAACGAGCAGCAAATTTTCATACGCGTCTATCAAGAAATGATTCAATAGACTTACTTGTGCTCCAAGAAGTGTAAGAGTATTGAATTCATTCGATACATCTATTTTAAGTGGTTTAATTGGTTCGACTAGTTTGTCTTTAATTGGCTTATAGCCGCGAGTTAATGTCAGAGCTTCTTCAAAAAAAGGTTTTTCATTATAGATACCTTTAAGAAAAGAATTGAATTATAATAGGAACCAAAAATTCCTTTTTGAAATATACTTGGACTTGGTTTTAACATATATTTGTATGTTGCAAAGCTGATAAGGGCTGTCGATGATCCGATTATAGCTAACTTGAATGCCATTGTTGAATGATCAAATTAATTAGAACCAAATGAGTGAATTTTCTATTCGAGATCAAGACAATAGTGCTGCATATGTTTAATAGAATCTGATTGATTGAAAAGCGGTCAATGTTCGCGAATCAGGTTGATAAAGAGGCGATAGTATCGAAGACTAGTGTCATCTGTTGAATATGCCACTTTATTATAACTTCGATTAGGAAATCAAAAATAATCGGCGCTAGTCTTAATATCGTTTCTTGAAATGACTTCAGTACCTCTTTTTTTTGTTTCTCTATTTCAGAATACTTGAGAATGATATTTCAGCCATTTTTTTTAAACACATACTACTCGTCGATACGAAGATTTTCATAAGTGAGCGTTTAAAAAGACGAAGAAAACAACAATATTAAAAATTCATCAATAGAAGCGTTTATTCAACATGTTCTTTTTCTCCACATGATGAACATGAAAGATTTAATCAAAAGAGAAAAGATCAATACGAAGAAAACACAACGGTTTACAGCCATAAACTGACGGAATTTTCAGCATCACAGGCATAATTGACATGCAACAATTCTGTATTTCGTTTGATCCATTCCCATGAAATAAATTGTTCACTGTTGGTAGCGCGCGGTTGACGAATAATTACATCGATTACAGTTGTTTTCTTTATACTATTAAGAATTTGTCGTAGATCACTAACACATGATAGATGAATGTCAAATCTTTCAAGATAGTTAAACGAATGACCAATTGCATTCATCACATTTGAACATATGACACGGGAAAAATCCTTAGGATCATGTTCAATTCTCAAATAGCGAATATTCGGCCATGAATGAACAATAAGGTAGTTGAGTATAGGACCGGATAGACTAAGAGCACGTAAATTTGGTAAATTACGTAGAAAATCAATCATTTCATAGGGTGATTTCGAAATCCATTCATTACCAGGATAACATGTAACAATACGAGATATATCAAGATACATACAGATATCTTTGAAATTTAACGGAAATACAACATCAACATAGGTCAAATTCAATTGTTTGATTGAGGTATACCGATGTAAGAGTGCATATTTTACATTTTGATAATCGATGGTTGAACAGTGAGCAGTAGGCAATGCGGTCGGATCGTATTTCGATGATTCTGATAGTAGAATTCCAATGATTTCATTTGACGGATAGTCAATCGTAGACGAAAGATCTGACCGTAATATTGAGTAATCTATATCTATGTTTTGCTCGTAAATAATAAACCATTTCTTTTCTTCAAGCCAAAATTTCGTACGAAATGAATCGAGATTGACTGGCTGGTGACTGAATGCATCCCAATAAAATTGAAGTTTACATTCAAAATGTTGGATTTCTTGTAATAATTCTGCCCAAGCATTGCCATCAGCCATATCACTATTTAAATCATCAGCAATTACCGTTAAATATTCTAGACGAGAAAGTGATGAAAGTAAAGTTGCTGTTTTCGCCCAAGTAATAGCATAGAGTTCAAGTCGTAGTCGTCGTATGTGTAAGGGTTGATTATAAAAGACATCAAATATGCTGTTTGAATTACTAAAACTAACTTCCAGTGTATGAAGTCGCGGTACGATGGTAAATAGACTTGGCAAATTGATTGTAATTCCATCTAAATGAAAGTGTTGGATCGACGATAATAGTGTTGGATTTCGCTCGCGAATCGAAATCATTTTATTCGAATAATTGCTCATTTTCAGTGAGAGATATTCGAGTGATGGTGAAAATAGAAGAAATTCATATAAAGTTTCGGATGTTATGAATGAACTTGTCGATCGACCATTATGAACCAAATGAATCGATAGTGAAACTATCGATAACGGAAGTCGAGATTTGAAAAAGAGCCATGTTTCATAATCAATATAAGTTAAAGTCAATGATTGAAGATTAGAGAATGTTCTTACCATAGGACAGAATTTTGAGAAGAAAAACGCATTTTTTGTGGGTGTTATAGGATCGTCTTTATCAAAGAGTTTTAATGATACAATTTGAGGAGTCAAATAAAGAATTTGAGTACAAATATAATCGAATTCATTTTTGCTGATTGGTTTAACTAAAGAACTGAAGTCCAGTTGAAACCGAGGGTAGGCCATAGAAATAGAACGAAGTCTTTTATTGACCAAGAAAACCGATAAGAAAATATCGAATGCTGGCACATCGTTCAAAATCTTATGAATTAATTCTGCGGGCAATGTAGTCAGATAGTCCATTTTTCCTTTCTGGATCATTACATTGCTATAATAGAAAGGCTTGCGCATGCACATATATGAAGGCTGTTGACGTACAATAGCCGTCAGGTTCGTGCTATTGCGGTGGCCGTTCATTGTATGCGTTCTCGTTTGCCTAGGAACATTTTCCTTTGTTGTCACCGTCAGGTTAACAGAAATTAAGTCAATAGTCTGACTAGACTATGTATTTTATTGGATAAAAAAAGGAGATTAAACGGTTTTTCCTCTATTGTCCGTATTAGTTTTGGGTTTATCTAATGTGTTTTATGTTTCTTAAAGATCACTGGCGCAATCAATTGCTTCGGCTTTAATCTGAGAAATTCGACTAGGTGCATTCATTATTTCATCATAGAAAATAAGTGGATTGCAGATAGGCTTATTCGTAGTATTGGTCATCGTTAATCATATGGAAATAACAGATTAGTTCATAGAAACATTCATCAGTTTTCTATAGACATTAATTGAAAACAATGCATGACACACACACACACACACATATACTAGATAATAATAATCCGTCCGCTTTAGCCATTGTTCATCATATAATAACATTTCTCCTTTGTTAGGTTACAAAGGAACACAATACTCAATGTAATTTGTCACTGAATCGGAAAAGAATTCATCGTAGAGTTTATATTGACATTTCATCAACGCAATTAGTGTAGTATTCAGCAGAAAACTCTTTAGAAAGATCAAATCAACCTTATGATTGGCTATAGAGAGTATTCGGGAGTTCTTTTATTGATGCGTATATATAATAGTGTAAAACAAGATTATTATGGCAAATTTTCATCTAACATCAGATTCTCTGGAAAGATAATATCATTCGATTGCATAGCACATGAAGATTTTTTCGAGCTTATTGTGAAATCCACTGATTTTGACCAAGAAAAGTTATAGATTTTCGATTCGCACCACTTGAAATAGGAAATGGAAAGTAAATTATTCAAAATCTATAACGAAATCTTATCTTATTAATCCGATAAAATACTCTGACTTCTGGTATTTTTTTAAAATATATTATCAAATTGTCTTGAAATTGTAATTATCTCTGAACTTTTGAATAACACTTGATGAAATGGAACACGACTCTATGGAACATTGCGAAAGACTTGCTGAAGACATTTCATCCACAAGAATATGTATCTTTATTTCAGAAAAACTAATTGTGCTCTTATCATTATTCCTGACGTTTAATAAATCTATAACATATTTGTAGATTTTTCTGTGAAATAAGATCCGTTTCTATCAAGTTACTTTATTGTTTTATAGCAAAATCGACCAGAACTACTTAATCAAAAATTCCGAGATATGTTCAAGCTAAAGCCATACTCAATCATGTCTCATTAAATTTTTATTTAATGTCAATATTCTTTAAAACGTGTCATTGAAAATATAAGTGAATCTTGATTGGCTGATAAACGATAAAAATAGGATTTTACCATTCATTTCAAGTTTATTGAGAACAATATAAAAATTCTTCAAGTTCCTTATTTTATTCTATTCATAATTTTCCAATTAATTGCTCTGAAGATTTTCCACACAAAGAGGCACACTAGCTTTTTTTCTAATCTTTTCATATACTATATTTTTACTTTCGAAGAAAATTCATGAAAGAAAGGGAAAACATGATGAAAAATATATTTACTTATATATATCCAGTTTGCATGTTTTTCATCAATACGTCATACTCCTCCGTTTTTTTTGCTAATTTTTATTTCCGTTGACTACATAAAGAAAGAAGAAAAAAAAAAGAAATTGAGACAGCAAAACAAGTTTTTCTCCTTTCTTATTCTAACAATCGGTTGTTGTGACAGCCTCACAATTTTCTTGTCTACACGAACAGCACTTGTTAATATCGTGTAAAACCCAATAAAATGACTCATTCAGTGTTTTAGAACTCCTTGTCCTTATTTATTATACTGTTGCTTAAAAAAATCAATGATTTCAACGCCGATACCTTCGCCAGGTAATGTTGAACCAATTGATGAATCTCTTAATATAAATGTCTATGATGATAATGGATATTTACCTTTACATCGTGCTGCATTCAATGGACATGAAGTAACAATTAAAAACATCTTAGATGAAGCTCAAAAGCGAAATGAACTTCTACAACAACTTGAAGCAATAACACATGATGTTAATGAATTTACTCCATTACTTTTAGCAACTGCAGCCGGAAGACTAGATATTATTGCTTATTTGTTAACATATCCGGTGAATATTCATGCAACGGATGCGCATGGATTCGGTAATTATTCAGAAGAGGGAAAGAGAGAGATATGAAGTTTTTCATTGTAATAGAATAGCTCTTATCTATTTCGAAACATTAGGATTTATATTTTCACCAATATGAAAGAAGTCTATTAGTAGTTATGTGTAAGTTTGGATTCACAGATATTATTACTCGACATATTGATTATTTAGATAAGATTTCGGAAGAGTGGCCATTTTGAACAATAACTATCATCTATAACAAACCCTCAATCGAAGGCTAATATTTTGTTAGCATTTGTTGACATTGAGGCTAGTAGTTGGTGTGATTTTGAATCGAAAAATTCAGGGATCTCATTCATGAAAACTACACTTTAAAACTTTTGACTCTATTCAATCCCTTAGAGGAGTTTTTTACTAATTCATATGAATTTCTATTGTCAAGAGCACTAGAATATTTCAATATAAATTGGAAGATACGAAGGAAATACTATACTAGTCGCCTGGTGACAGTAATATAGTGTTCGAAAAGATTGGAAAAAAACTCTTTAAAGTAAGGGTAGGACATTTATTCTATATAGTAAAAATAAATACTGGCTAGAGAATTTTTCTCAGCCATGTTTAATTATTTAAGTGGATTGAAAACGTCAAGACCTACACCGTGACGTTGTTTGTGATCGAATCATTTTGTTTTTGCGCTTGAATCTTTTCATTCAATAATAAGTGATCTAAAACAGAAGCTACCATTAAAATGTCTTTCTCCTGAAAATGTTCGTTATTATTACTTGATGAGTTTAAAGTGCCCCAGGTCGTTCATTCCTACAATCGGATCTTACATTCAAACCGACAAGAACCAACAGATTCCGTCGGATTCCTGGCTTCGGATCCGTAGGATTGGAATCCTATAGAATCCGTCGTCGGATTAGTCGACTTGGGGCTGTTAGTCATACAGTTTTAACTTTAGCTTATGTTATCTTTTCAAAAGCTAATTGAGAATGAAAAGCTTTCTGTGAAGTCGATATTAATTGATAGAAACACGTTCCGTAGGTCGACTTGTGATCAAACTATCTATTTTCTACACGCCTTTGCACATGTTGAGCTCATAGGCGGCGGAAAGATTTCGATCTAGGGTAGGCTCAACGTTTTGGACAAATCAAGTCTCACCATTGAAAAAAATAGAGTTGAAGTCAGACTGAAATCGACTAAAAGAACTTTAAGTGTCAACTATAAGCATACGATTTTGATCGCCTTTTGATCATTTTTTAACTGATTTTTAATAAAATAGCGGAAACAAAAATATTTTTATTGATTCATTCGATTATTCAGATTATAATTGATTAAAACTTCATAG
>OENM01000935.1:33720-45787 GCA_900239745.1 Rotaria magnacalcarata
CCTACCATGGCTTTGACTAACGACTTATCCCCCCCTACAATTTTTTTCTGGTTACGCCCCTAAATCCAACATCAAATAAATACAATATGTATACGACAATATCCTATGTAAGTAAAATATTTGTTTTGAAAAATAAGCATGATTCTAGAATGAAAAATCGTGTGATGCTGATAATGTGATTGATTTATAACAATGTTTTCTTAGATCATCTCGTTTTATTGGTTCGAATTCTTCATCTCGATTTGAATTACCATTAATTCGATCACCATCAATTGGTAAAAACACGTCATACAAAGTTCTTCAAAACAAAGGTTTCTGTCTTTCAACCAAAGAATTTCACAAATATTCTTATGTGCTGCTGCCTTCTTAGATTCAATTATCAATAGCAAGAAATAGAATCGATTTGATAATTTGATCGATGTGAATAACAGAGATGGATCAACAGCAAACATAATTGGATTAAGAAGGATTAGATAATCCCTGTTTTTATTTTTACCTAGCGACAAGATATTATTTCTTCAGAAAAATTTCGCTAGTCTATTGAGCATTCATCAAGAAATTCATTTTGCAGCGGAGTCGAATGAAGCTATTTTAGCCAACTTTTTTCGGTCTCATTTCTTTTATTAAGAAACTTAATAAGAAGTTTTATCTTGTTAAATTCATAGGTTTCAACATTTGCAGCCGAATATTCACTTGATAAAACTTAATTAGATCTGATAGATTTTGAAATTCCTTCGTTTCTCTGATCTCATTATCTCTGCACACGCATGATTTTTTTTCTCTTTGTATTGTTCAAAAATATGAAAACACATTTATTCAAAGAAAAGTTAGTCACGTCCGACCTATTGATTAATTCTAGTGGGCGCGGCGCGTAGTACAATCGATATCGATTCGCTTAAGTTTATATGCTTTTTCTTTTGCCCCACCATTGTATATAGAACAAAGAGACAGCAAATACATATAAAAACAAAGATATTGAATCACATTCATGCATATCTACGCATTACAGTTGTATGATTGTCGTTTGCTTTCACCGATCATTTTTATTTTTGATATATTTTAGATGAATAAAGTCATACAAAATTTACTTGAACCGTATTGTGACGTTCTTATCAAAAATGGAAATAGTAAATGTGTATCATCGGTGGTGAAGAAACGATTATATAAAATGCAAGATCATGTCCATCGTTATTGTCAACCAAATATGAATGATGTGAGACCCATGGCGATTATATTTTTTTTTCAATGATGGGTGTAAGCAAATAATTATATACATAAAGACTCGCTGAAATTCACAACGTTGTATTAACGAAATCGTTGTTGAAATTCAAATCTTTGTCTTTTTTCTATATAAATCACTTGTTTAAAGAAAATTTTCACTCTAATGAACGCATTTGAGGTTTATCCATATTTTATTTTCATAGATGTTCATGCAGTCCAGACACGTCAACAATTTCTTTTTCAGCATCTAACAGTAAGTAACTCGAAAGATGATACCTATAGCATTACAAATAATACATGGATAAAAAGTTCTCAGACATTTCTATCGATATAGATAGAAAAATTTGGTAGAACTATTTTGCGTCCCTTATGATTTGAATATATGCATTGAAACTATAACCGGTTTTGTTTTCCTATCTAGGCTCTAATCCTGTTGATCAATTTGATTTGTAAGTGACTTAGTTTTGTCCATAGGCAAAGAAAAAATCTTTCTGTATTGATTTCTCCAGACTGACAGTCAACGATCAATTAATTTCATCTCAAGATCATGCAACATCTCCAATATATGATAGACATTCACCAGCCAATGATCAATCGATTGTACATCAAGATCTCACAACCGCTCCAATGTATAGCAGACATTCACCAGCCAATGATCAATTAATTTCATCTCAATTTCTGACAACAGCTCCAATGTATAACAGTCATCAACCAGTCGATACTTTTTTTGATGTTTGTGAATCACCAAGCTACAACTTACCTCCTCCAACTCCGCAACTTTGTTTTTCTGAAGATTCACTTTATGTAAGTCTAATGAATGCGTATTTTTATCATACAGATTTTTTGTATATCCATCTTCAGAGTGATGAAGAAGATGAAGACAAATGGTTGATTAAATTAGAACAAGAAAATGATAGCAAAATAAAAAATTGGGATGAAAAAATGAAGCAAGAAGCACTAGAAGAGTTTCAAGAAAAATGGAATGAGAAGGTGAAGAAAGAACGAGATGAATTAATCGAAAGAATGAGGCAGGATATAAATGAACAACAGCGTCAACGCTTAATAAAAAAAACAAGGGTGAGTACCCTTTTTCTAGTTCTAGCATTTGTTAATTGTCTTTATTGTAGAAAAAAACCATCAACGAATAAGCGTAAAAAGCAAACAAAACGGATCAATAAAGGACATTTGTTTTCGTGAATGATTTTTTTTTATAATGTGATTTTTTCTCTGTTTATATCGAGTCAATTCCGTGTATGCAAGAAACCGGTTTATTATTTCAAAAAATATTTTGTAACTATTAGAATTACCAATAAATATCAATAAAGAAAGAATATTAATTTCATTTTTCACCGAAAGCTAAAATCCATTTTTTCAAATTGATATCGGAGGCGTTAGTTTTAAAACAAACTTCATATTAGAATAAATATAAAGTAAATTGATTGATTTAGATGATTATTAAATATTAAGAGAAAAAAAAGAGTCTATTATAAATTCCTTATCATTGATTATTTTTCAATTTCAAATGGCTGATCGATGGAATAACAGATAGTGTTTCTTTCAATATTTATTTTAACACGAGTTTGTTTTTCTGACTTCGACATACATAGTAGGGGTGTAGAGCTCACGCTCACATTCATGAGCGGTCATCTCCAAAAACAGACTACGTGACTCGAATGATTGCAAGGTTTGTAGAACTAGTTTCAAAGCAGTAAAATCGACTCCAGTTTTGTATATTAGGAAGCTGTACATCCCTAATATGTAGGGTGCTTAAAAATTTCTGGCAACAACTGTCTAAAATTTTTTCCTCATGTTGACTTGGTAACAGTCTAAAATGTCCTCAAAAAAAATGTCCTTTCAAAAATGTCCCCGACATTTCGTCCTTGAAAAAATGTCCTTCGGTAAAAATGTCCCTGAGAAATGGTCCTTAGAAATATTGTCCTCCGAAAAAATGTCTTTCATTTTTAAGATGTGCTTTCTGTAAAACACGAACTGCTCTTATTCATAAAAGCAATCATGTGATATAATCAATACAACGAATAAAATTCTAATTTATTTTCCACTTGCGACAAAAAAAGAAAGTTCTTTTAATAATTCTTGTGGATCAATTTGGTTTTTGTCGAGTCGTTCATAATTCTTTCATACGTTGTTCACCAATTTTTGGCTTGGGTCACTTTGCACGATGTTTCATTCAGCTATTAATCTGAAAATTACGTTATGAACAGTAATTGTTCCAGAAAATCTTATAAATGTATCATCAGAATTTGTATGCAAAATTACATTACAACTTCGGTTTGTACATCGCCAACATTTATAGTTTTCTTTCGATTAAAATTTAAAAATTGTAAATTATAACCATTAAAAATTAACATAAATTTTTCTTTATTCGAGTATGTTTTTGTAATAGTTAGTTTAGTTGGACTTGGTTGTAAAAATGAATTTTCAGGTGATTGAGATGGCGATAAACATTCAGTTTCATCAATAGCTGTCAAATTATTAGATCTCATCAAAAACGTCTTTTTACAATTACGGAAAAATATTACGCAAAACAACGAATGACATTTAAACGATATATTTTCTGGTCTTTATTGAATCATTGATACGGTAGTCGTATCCTCTACAATAGACAATTAAAATATGCACCGATATATTTCTTTCTTGAAGGGGTCATCTATATTTCACTAACACACGGTTCAACAACTAAAATTAAAGAATAAGGAACATTTTTATAGCAAGGGACATTTTTTCAAGGACGAAATATCGGGGGACTTTTTTTCGGAGGACGAAAAACCAGGGACATTTTTGAAAGGACATTTTTTTTGGGGACATTTTTGACCGTATTCGTTGACTTATTCTGGTAGCAGTATGAGTTATGCATTAAAACATCAATAAAAAATTTCACAACTGTCTATTATGGCAAATTCTAATTAGAATTTTAAGTTACCTCTATTTTTAGATGAACAAACAGTGTATACCCTCATTTATAAAAAAAAACTCGGTTCTTATTATGTTTAACTGTTACACACAAGTAATGGTCATCGACATGGAAAGTTTATTCACTGGGCCCTAAACTGTCGGAATGACGATGTATATATATATATATATACAGGGGTTCCCAAAATTATAGACCCCCCTATCTCGCATCGATGAAAATATACTGTATATTTTCAAAAGTCATTCATTTATTTAGTGAATGTGTTTGTTAGATACATGGATATATGTGATACATATATACACGAAATATCACGCCGATTGAAAATTTCACGTCGTTGTATTCGTCAGACAATTTCTAAATTTGACAAATTTCATATTTTTACTACGAAACCTGGTGGTGGACGTCCACCAAAAATAACCGATCGTCAGAAAAGACTAATTAAACTTCAGCAACAACGAGACGACACGGCTTCATTGGCCAATCTCGTACGATATGCCAACACATGTTTAAATTTGTCGGTTGGTCGTTCAATAATTAGTCGTATCCTTCATGATTATAATATGGTATCGTACGTTGTACCACGAAAACCTCAAATAACTCTAATGCAAAGACGAAATCGTCTCAAATGGTGTTATGATCATCTGAATTGGTCGATCGATGATTGGTCTAATATCATTTTCTCGGACGAAAGCAACTTCGAAGTTATTAATCGCAAGAATCGCATGTATATTCGTCGTTTCCACAATGATCGAACTCGATTTGAACGATCTCAAAGGCGTGTTCACAAGGGCGGTGGGATTATATATGTATCACATATATCCATGTATCTAACAAACATATTCACTAAACAAATGAATAACTTTTGACAATATGCAGTATATTTTCATCGATGGGATATAGGGGGGTCTATAATTTTGGGAACCCCTGTATATATATATAGAATTGTTATTGTAAGAGTATTTTGAAACAACTGATAAAACACATGAAAATGTTTGTGCGGTCAATTAAAGTGTATAGTTGTATTGATAGATAAAAATGTTTCAAACATGACAAATTTATGTTACATATATTATATTATTTCATTTATGAAAGTATATAATGATTTTTAAAAAAAGTTGAAGAATGATTCATCCGTGCACCTTTAGTTTTCGTTATAATTTAAGAATACTTGTAGATGATATTTTTTCATTTAGTGCAGAAGTTTGCATAAAATGGAGTAGCACAATTATAACTTTGTTTTAATGCTTATGATGATGTGAGTGTGTCTCTTCTTTGGTAGAACTCAAACGGACATTCACACACACACGCTTGTTTGTCCGAATATTAATTAAATCATTATTTTTTTTTCGTTTCCTTTATTGTATTAAAAGTTAATTCAAAGAATTTTTCACAAAAATCTACTCAAGCCATAGAAATGAAATTTATTCTATAATTTAAGTACAAAACAGAAAAACTTCTCTCATCATCAATTATACGAAGATGTCTACAATTAAAAGTGTTGGAAAAAAATATTTTCTTGGTGAGAATTCCTAGTTTAGAATTGGCATTCAAATGATAAAAGCACCCAGATAGTTTGCTTTAATTATGTACATTAAATACATTTTATTTTTAGAGATTTTGTATTCCATTTGCCGTGTTATTTTGATATTTCGTTTTCTTCTTCATTTGTTATTATTAATAATATTTTTCATATTTTGTAATTTAAAATAGATAGGGAAGCTTGCAAACAACTCTTGCCTAAATTAAACCTCAGCATGTGACGAGATTTCAACAATTTGTAAGGAATAACTATTTTTCCAAAAGAAACCTCGTCTGCAAAGTAAAACGCTTTCAAAAAAAGGACGCAGTAAAATCCATATTAGTATGATATATTGATTGCTTATCAACATAGGCTATCCTTGATAAAGTAAAATAAATAAAGTATTGCACTTGATGAGCACAGAGCAATTATTTCTACTGAATCCTATTTCAAATCCGTCTATGATTGAAGCAGTGATCCAATTATATGTGTTTTCTTTAAAACACATTCACTAGTACTTGAAATAAAGCCTGGATTATCGTTAGTAAGTATAATTAGTACAGGGCTTTGATATAAAGTTCAGATTGCATCTTTTGCGTAGATAAAATGATTCATTTTTATGTTTTACGATAACAAATATATGACTCATAGAATGAAACTATTGTTGGATAAGACAGTATAACTTTTGGTTTTAGAAATATCACAACAACACACGTAAATTAGACTTTAAAACTTCAAACCAAAAATCTTTTCGAAACAATTAGTATGAATAACGAAATCACCGATAAGTAGTTTGTGAAGATTACTCTTAGGGCGTTGTTGTGTAATCATAATTAATTAGTTAGTATACTCGAAGTCGAGATTTTGAGAAGCATTATGAAATGAAAAAAGTGAATATGGTAAAGAAAATAATAATGAGTACCTTGTGAGTCTAAACAACACAAATAAATTGTAGTATAGTGACATTTTATACAGTTCCAGCTGAATCTAAGATCACCGACAGCAGAGCTACATCCTTTATTGAAGTGATTAAAAGAAATAGTTTTGTTTCAGATTATGAATTGATGTATCTTTCATTGTTCTTTACAGAAGTTAAATTAAACTCATAGAAAGTTGTGGAAGAAAATGTTAATAACAATCAAGGACTTTGAGGAGATGTTTTCTTGAAACCGGTCTAACAAGAATTCTTGTCGATTGCAAACATTTGAATTCGATTATTTATATAATCGACCACCCATAAGTTCCCATTGCGATCGAATGCTAAATCAGTCGGAAATCGGAGTTGATCTGGCTCATCTCCCTCTCCACGTTCTCCAATAATGATGACACCCATTTTGCTTCCATTGAACCAACGTGTTACTCGGTGATTATGATAATCAGTCACATACATCGTGCCCATATGGTCCATAACAATTGCAGTAAGTTCATTGCATTGATTAGTGTCATTTCCTCTACCATTTCCACCTGCTACAATGACTACTTCAGTAGCTCCGACAGACCATTTAATTATACGATCATTCTCTCCATCAGCTATATAAATTGGTCAACTGATTTCGCACTCCGTTTTTGCTTCCTCCAGCTTTGGTAGTACCGTTTGGGTTCCATGTTGCTGTTGCACAAATACCATCATTTGGCACCAGTGGAGCATCTAGATATTGAAAAATAAAATGCTGTGAAAGTTGAATATATTTCTCATAATTGCTGTTGTTGTTAATACAGGAGTTGGGCATACATGTTGACCAGCCATGTAAACTGGATAACACAATGGACAATTTTGGCATTGTGAATGTTTCACACAAACATGTCCAGGTGCAAAACATGTTCGATTATTTGTAGCACACACACTCAAAGTGGAACACTTAAAATGAAGATGGGCACAAATACCTCGGCCATCATTTGAGGCTAAAGGAAAACAACTACATGCAATATTTGATGAGCACGATTGATACTCTGAAGTGTTTTGACACGTTTGAGCATAGCTTTGATCTAGTTCATTCGGAAACAATCGATAAAAGACATATCATTAAATTCGTATATACATACGTGAGAAACTAAAATCACAAAGAAACATCTTATAAAAGTAATGGAAAAATTTATACATACTTCAATATTATCACCAATAATAAACACGTTATCCGCTTCATTTTTATATTTTTCTGCATATGCTTATTTTACTTGAATATATATATATGCTACGTAATGTTCTTTACAACCTGTAAAGATTCTCTATGCATGATAATTGTTTGCTTTTCGTTTTAATCTCATCGTTCTAGACCTTGGCTCATGAGAAGATTACAGCATAGCAATATTTTTATTAAATAATTCATTGTAATATTTTTATCTTCAGTTATCAATATTATAAAGCAAACTGACTGAAGTAAATATTGACCAGTGGTATGTTTGTTATTTCTCAATGAACATTTTGATGCACTTATTTCATTGACTCCTCACGGTTTAAATTCCCTCGTATACTATTAGAAACATTTAACTATTAGCCAAAGATAACGTAACTCGGTTTGAAACCAAAGAAAACTTTAAAAAATGATTACTGATCATGCATCATCAATGAGCAAAATATATTTGTTTGTTTTCTTGCTTGACGAAGCAATCGATTTTAAAATAAAATTTCCTTTCGCTCATACTCAAGAAAAGTCTTAATCCTTGAATTAATATTTTACAAATATCTATGCTGAAAATAGTTATTATTTTAGTGAGTGGCCGTGAAGTATAAACGCTTTTTGTTCTTAGATCAGTGTGACATTGTTTTGCGTTTGAAAACAGAACCCATTCATTTTAAATACTAAAATAGGATATTTTACTGCAAAAAAATCATTTTTACTTGGTCGTTTTCTACAAATATTTTCCCTAAAAAGGATAGATTTAAATCTCACCCATGTAATATTCTCGTTGTTTTAACGTTTCCAACAGAAATTATACATCAGTAGTTCATAATTGGACGCATGTAATTATTCAGTTATTTAAAGTTAATATGAACAAATTCAAACTTCCACAGTGAACATTTCCGAACTGCTTATTGTTCCGTATAAATTCATTTCATGATGGCATGCTACATACTCCGTCTATTCTTTTCTCCTTCGTTGACATATTATCATGTGCAATTAGATACGACTATAATTGTTAAGGTTTGCGTGTGACAAACAGCTATATTTAACGCTTTAGAATACCATTTTCTAGTTAATTTACTCGAAATTAAAATTAAAATCTAAATATACAATAGTATGTATTATTCTTTGTAAAAGTTCAATTTCAACACTTGGACTTTATTCGAATCACTGAAGTCGTCTATTTTTGCACGACCTGTGTTCTGAAAGCCTAAACGACGAGCAGTCTCTGAAAATTCAGTCTATGGATTATATGCGAACAAAAAAAAGACGTCACCATATTTTTTGCGTTGCCTTAGAACGATGCAGTATTAAAGCAGCCCTTTGACGAAAAATAATGACTTTATAGAGATGACTGCGATTGAAATAAATTTCAATTCAAAATACATGATGTATTTTAAATTGTGAACGATATTTTTAAATATCGATAAAGAGATCCTTCCTTCGCGAGTTGTACTATTTTCCTTAGACTGCTAGATATCGTTAACTTTTTCGTTAGAGACGTAGAGAAAACTGGACTTATTGAAGGAATGTAAGATTTTCGCTACTTTAACCAAAACTGTTCTAGATTGGTTTGATAGCAAAATAAAAATTTAAAAACATGATTATTGATAATACATCATCGCTGGTCAAAGGCTATTTATTTGGTTTCTTCTTTGACGAAGAAATTGATTTTAAAAATGAACTATGGTTTCTCGTTAGTAGAGAATAGTCCTGATTCTTCAATTGATATTTCACAAATATTAGTACTAAAAATAGTTATTATTTTAATGAGTGCCCGTGAAATATTTTCATGTACGATTATGCTTTTTATTCTTAGTGTGGTTAAGTTTTCTTGTATTTAAAAGCAAACAGCATACGTTTTGCTATGAAAATGATATATTTTGCTTCAGTAAACAAATTTTCCTCGTCTTTCTTTATTGATAGTCATAGTAACTCTATACTTTATGAATAGTTTTCTGAATAGGATAGAATTAAATCTCATCAATATGATATTCTCACTAGTTTTGCGTTTTCAGCAGATATTGCGCATCAATAGTTTATATTTCATCTCCATTGCTGCTCATTAGTTCCATTTATGCAGTTATTCAAAAGTAATGAGAAGATTTCGAACTCGCGCAGTGAGAACTTTCTATTTATAATTATATATCTCTGTTTGAATTCATCTCATAACGACACGCTACACATGGTCCATCTTCAAACAGATTTTTCTTCTATCATTCTCTCTTTAATTGGTATTGTTACCAAGCAACTATACATGACTATAAGCCCTAAGATTTACGAGCGGTAAACTGTCATATTTTATGCATCGGAATCACTCTAAATGAAAATTTGTCGCGCATATGTGCTGTGAGTTATAGCGTTGCAGATTCAGTGTTGGAAATTTGCCTCATTCTGTGTGATGACTATCGTTCCCCTTTTTCTTTTGCGCACAAGGTCCTATATAGAGCATTCCATTGAACATACGAAAATTAAATACTTTCATTGAAATCGTTTAAGATTATTTCTTGATTATTAATTAGTCGAGAGCATGCCTATCTTGAGCATTGATTGATCGAGGTGAGGCCATCCAAAAATTGTCTGGTCAAAACCAGACCAATTCGAGATCTGACCCACTTTAGTTTTCAGAAACAGAACTGATTGATAAACCAAAATCAAAAACAAAGTTCCATCATCTTTTTGATAACAGTAGAAAAATATACTGACTATTGAGTTTAAAAAAAAACGATTTCAGAATGTGTCGCATGTATTGTAGAAAATGTGTTGTGCCATCGCTGAAGATAATATGTTGCAATGAGCACCTCGTATCGCAGATCACGACACATGCAACACGTTTAAATTTAGTGTGGTGCTGATAGTCGAAGATACCATTAATTTCTTAAAAACAGTTTGCGCTTGTACGCTTTGAAATCCAGTATTCCATTTATGTGCAAAGAGAAAAAGACGTCACTACTAATGTAGGTCAGTTTCTTGAAGTTTTTAATCGGAAAATAATGACTTTTTAGAGATAGTTGTACTTGAAATAAATTTGAATTGTGTTGAAAATTTACCGAATAAACAATTTCTGTTCTCAATTATAGTTAATTATTTACAACTTTTTCTCATGTTTTTGCTTACGCTCGACTATATTGAACATTGCTTTTAATTGTAGTGTAAGATTTTAATTCCATATTGTGATAAGAAGTAAATTCAAGTCTTGAATGACTTATAGTAACCAGAGCTCGGACGAAAGTATTTTTACTTGTACTTTTCGTACTTTTTCAAGTAAAAGTACAAGTACCAAGTACCTTTTTGAAAGTATAAGTACAAGTACAAGTACTCATCAGATGTACTCGGTACTTGTACTTGTACTTTCAAAAAGGTACTTGATACTTGTACTTTTACTTGAAAAGTACGAAAAGTACAAGTACAAATACTTGTACTTAGGGAAGAGTACTTCGTACTAATATGTTCCATTCATTATGACTCACCCAGAATAACTATCAAGTACTTTTCCTACAGTATAAGTATAAACACCAAATACTTTAGTTGAAAGGCAAGTACAAATAGCAAGTATTTCTTTTTTAAGTACAAGTACAGGAGCAAGTAAATATTTTCAAGTACAAGTAAAATACTTTTACTTGCTGTACTTGTACTCGTCCTAGCTCTGATAGTAACGATAAAAGTCTAACTAATAGTAAATTAATATGTAAGTATAAGCGTTCCTTAGAAAGGTTTTGAGCTTTCTGCATATCAGAATGCATTACTTTACAAGCGTTTGTGTAATTTTAATTAATTTAATATTATCTAGAATTTTGAAAAATTAATAATAATCGTCAGAAACCGAGAATATTCACATCCGATTTGTCGCCATTGTTGATTAGAGCCGATATTAATTATGGTATTCATTTACAGCTCATATTTTGTTTTTCATAGTAGTTTTATGATTTCCAGTTGAAAAAAACTGTTAGCGTGGTCCCTGTGAAATTAAAATGTGAAAAACGATGAGACTCCTTTGGTCTTTAAATCTTTGCACGTTTTCTGCCACTGCCTGTAATTATAAATGGAGCCTTTCAGTCCCGATCTATGATGGTCTGTGAAGCTTCTCTATTACGTTCTGTATTATGATGTAGAGAGTCTGTAGGGACCATCACAGATCGTGATAGAGAAACTAGTTAATTAATTAATTAATTTCTCTGTCACGATTTGTATGGGGAGGGTCCAAATTTCTACCCTATAAACTTCAACACTCCTTTCAGGTCGTATTTAACAATACGAACGATATTCAAACAT
>OENM01000936.1:0-31082 GCA_900239745.1 Rotaria magnacalcarata
AGGATCTGGTTTTGGTCGCCGAAAAAAATCTAAGTTATAGTGGTGGATGGGCTTTTTAAAGGTGATAGGGCAGCGCCCTACCACTAGAGAATTCCTGGTTACGCTACTAATTTTAACTCTCGTTTATAGGATCTTGGATTGAAAACCAATTACGAAAATGATTCAAAATTTGCTTACGATGTAAATACAATAGCTGCATTAGCATTTCTTCTACCAGTGATGTTAATCAAGGATTCGACGATTTATATGGGTGTTTACCATCTATTTTGGAACCAGTTCTCGATTATTTCGAAGACACTTACATTGGAAGAAGACGACCGAATGGACGTGCAACACCAAGATATCCTGTCAATTTATGGAATATGCATCAAAGAACCATCAACAACTCAATGAGAACAAATAACCAGGCTGAAGCCTGGCACAGACGACTCAACTCCGTTATTCAATGTGAACATCCGTCTCTCTGGATCTTTATTCAAAGTCTTCAAAAAGAAGAAAATTATATTCGTTGTCAACTTGTTAAAGTAAATGCTGGTCAATCAACTCTTCAAACAAAAAAATATTTAGATTACAGTAAACGTCTGAAGAATTTATTAATTTCTCCACATCCAACACTGCTTAGACAAATAGAAGGAGTAGCTTTGAATTTGTAATTCAATTAATCTTTTGTATATTCATTTATGTACTTTTTCTTATTCAATAAATTTCAATATAATTGAATTTTTTCATGCGACCAATTTCTTATACGACTAATTATCGTAGCGACTAATTGTCGTTGCGACCAATTGACTACGTCCAATTGTCGTTCGACTAATTGTAGTTCGACCAATTGTCGCTTTCCCTTCTTTAGCAATATAAATAAATTCTTTATATTTCGCACCAAGATTGCTTTCTTTGTAATTCGATTGAAAATAAAATCATTTTCGTTTTAATTATATTTTCTCAATATATATTTTATTTTCTTGATTAATGTCACTCTTATTTCAACTATCGAAATTGAATCTAAACCACTAGATGTATCTAGATGATAAATCTATTAAATATAAGAATGTTAATTTATTCTCATCTACATTAAAAGGAAATGTTACTCAACAAGCCGCATCTAGACTTCTAGAACACGTAAATTTTAATAGACATTTTTATCATAAAAGTCACAACAGTAACGGAAATGCTATTGATGACTATCATCAATCATCGAGTCATATTCAACGTAATAAAAAAGATTTTAGAAGAACCGATAAATGTAATTCATGGTTATCAAATTTGCCCACAAAAAGTGACACATCTTTGAATCAGTAAATTTAATAGAACAATTACGAATGTATATAGATATCATTTAGATTACCTGTATACATTAAATCCCCCTTATATAAACATCAATCACCCGATTGTTTTTCATCTGTTCATATTCATCCTCAAACTAAATATTCAAATTTTTCAGTAAATCAACCTCATTATATGCCTTTACAATTTCAACCAAATCAAATTATATTATCAAGTAATGCTACTACAAACGACATTAATCCACAATATGAATCATTAACTCAACCTCTAATCGTACGTCATAAACTGTCTTCTAGGATTTCAATGAGAAACATGAGGTTACTTAATCCTAGAGAATGTAATAATGTTCGTCGGGTTCCAACACTTGTTCTCTTTCTAATTCAATATTTGTATAACGTTTCATCCTATTGCAGATGATACATAAGAAACGTCTTCGTCGTGATCAGTTTTTATCAACAATGCAAAATTGTATTCAATCTCCTTATAGTCAAAATCATTTCTATGCATTCGATCAAATAAATATGCTTAAATTACAACGAAATCTTCATTCAACGAATGATAAACATCATTCAAATCTAAAACGAAAATATTTTGATCGGTACAATGATGTTCAATCTCAAGATGATTGTTCCGATATTCAACCTGATCAAATATCTTTATCGAAAAAATATATATCTTCACCCCATGAACAATCATTACCGAAAACAGCTGATCATATTAGTATAGATAGATATCATAATGAATTAAAAACTCCCATATCATCAAATGATAAACCCGAACTAGATTTTTCAATAGAACATAAAAAATCAGAACAATCCAATTTAATTGTTTCACATTTAGAAAAAATTTTAAATCTATGCATTGAACTACGAACTGTAGCTAAGGATGTAGAAACTCATCTTAACGAACAATCTAGCACAAAATCAAATATTGATGATAGAAATCCAGTAGAAATCTGTCAATCTGAACAAACAACAATAGATATCTATCAAGAACTCGATGTTCAACCAACGATCAATGATCCACTACCGTATGAAATCACTAATGAAACATTATCAATACATTCTGATAGTAATAAATCTCATCAGTTAATGGTTTGTTTTATTTTTAGAATCGAATCCTATTGAATTATTAAATCTTGTATTTGTTTTTTGTTTTTTTTAGCCAACAGAATCATTTAAAACAAAATCACCAAGTTTAACAACTTCAAATACAGCATTACGTAAAACTGAAGATATTTGTTTATGCTTTTTGAAATCATTTCTTGACAAACAAAATTGCTCGTTAAATATTGATGAACAAGAATATTTAAATGAACTTACAAAAGCCTATTTACTCGGCAGACAACATCGTGAGGTTAGATTCTAACAAAAAACAAATTTCAGCAAATTAGTAAAATTTATTTCTTAAGGACAGCGACAAAGAACAAACAGTAGAAAACAAAATATTTCCAGACAAACAACAAGAATCAAATAATGATTTATTATTTGATACTAATAATAACAATCAATCTAGTAGTCCATCATCTATTTTATTCTATAATAATTTTGAAAAGTCCAATGATCATTTATCGACGACGAAAAAGAATTCGAATGATTCAATAATTTCATTAGTCGAAAATGATCAACAAGAGTTATCGACTCTATCAGGAGTAGTTAGTGTTAAACATCGAATGTTCATTAGTGAACCAATTGCAATGAAAGCAGCAAATGTTTTACCTGGCATTGGAACTAAATATGCTCAACAATTAGCTCAATGTGGATTTTCAACAGTACGACGTCTACTTGGTTTTTATTTAATGATTAAAGATGATCAACATTTTGTTACTTGGCTTAATAATAAAGTACAATTATCACCGCATTCAGCATGGTTATGCACGAATGCACTTCGCGCTTGGTGTGAAGTACATCTTTAAAGTTTTTTTTGTTTTTTTTTATTGCTTTTAATTTCAAATCTTGTAAGACTAGTTACGATTTTGAAAAGATAGAAATTAAAAGAAAATATATTGACTTCAATTAATAAACAGAAAGATTATGATTATATTTTTCTGTCCTAAGTAATATTGTTCATTCGTTGACCAGAAATATGCTAGTCAGGATTTCGAATAAAACTTGTCACACTCTAATCATGGCTAAGTTGTCAATGGCATGTACATTCTCTAGAGTCTTTTAGAATAGTAATTTATCATAACCACAATGTATGAGTTCGTTCTGTTACTCTCCTTAGCTTGAAGAGAAACTGAGTGCAAACATTATTCAACAAAGTATTTCTCAACTTTGTTTTCCTTGTCTTAACATAAAGAAAGAATTTTTGTAGCGATTTGGAAAAGAGAAAATTGTGTTCAACAAGGATATAGTGAAATTATACTTATTATTAGATTCGCGAAGCGACAATCTTGAGCAAACGGAAAAAGCTTTTGATTATTTAGAATGTCTCAATATAGTATTTATTTTTCTCTTTTTGAATTGAATTGAGTGATAACATTAGAAAAATGTCTGCGAACTCTTAACGATGTCTTTTAGGATATAAAAAAAATCATATCGGAATGTTTACAAATGTTTTTGTAATTATTTTCTACAGAAAAATGTATTTTTGGTGTTTAATCATATTGCTATTTTTAAGTGGATGACACTTGATGTTACTCTTGTTCTTATTTACGAAAAATATAATTAAGTAAATGTGTATTAAGTGTTACGAAACGAGTATTTTCTGCTAGGTCCAATTGGGGAATTCGCTTGTAAGTATACTATAAGTATATCCTTATTTAAAGCAATCTTCTCTATTTCAATTATGATTTGATTAATTCCTAAAAAATTGATATAGAAAAAGTTTTGATATAAATTTTCACAGCTATTATAAGAACTAAAACAATGATTTTTTCACAAGAAAAACTGATTTATTTCGCCGATGTATTTGAATTAAAACCTTTATGAAATTTTGCATAACTAGATATTGATCGTTTTACCTCATTGCACTTAACGTTCTCTTCTATCTATTTTTTCGATCTAATTCTGATTTATTCTAATAGTGCAAGTTTATTATTACGCAGGAGAATAATGTAATTAAAAATGACGAACATAATATTTTCTTATTCAGTTTTTATGGACATTCTACATTTACAACTAGAGAGTGTCATTAAATAAACTGTCGATATCTTGTGTACGTTTATTTTTACATTCATAATTCATTGTTCTTTCTAATAATTATTATTACTTGAATCAGGCGAAAGTATTCATGATTTATTGTTATAGAAACGCAAAGTTTTACAATGAAAGATAAATTTCAATTAATATTAATGAATACTCTGAAATAATGTAAATAAATAAATATCTAATTTTCTATGCGATAAAGCTTACTTTCGATTCAATACACAAGCAATTCTCATAGCAGATTAATGATAAAATGTTTAATGTAGAAAAATAAAAGTGAATGACATAGTTTACTATTAATCAAGAAAACAATTTTTTACCTCTGAATCATAAACAAAAATATATTCAGACCTTGAGATTATTTTTGTGTTGTGCATAAAAAAAAGGGACCCAAATACCATAGATAGTAAACAACATTATAATATTACGAAACTGTATTTTTAAAAAATACTGTTCGCAATCAAGCATATGTCAAAAGTGTAGTAAGCAATAAGCAAAATTTTCGCAAACAGGTTTTTTCTCGTCGCCATTTGATAGCCTTGACATAAGTGAAATCAACCGAAACCGTCAGGTGCATATATGTGACTTGTCTGACTCGCAGAAAAGAAAAAATAACATCCTTTTCATATTTTGCCCCCTCTCGATATTTTTGCCTTTTACACTAAACTTCAACTGTATTGCTAATATTGGACAATGACTTCAGAAGAGCAACACACAATGACTCATTGCAAGAGGATGTCAGGAAGAAAATCAAAATAGTATAAAAATAAAGGAAGCAATTTGGTATCTCAACCATAAAAACATCGGATATGTCATGAAGAAATAGTGAATAAGCAAAACATTTCGTAAAAACATACACAAAAAGTCAATATTCATTTACTTTAATAACAACTCAGTGTAGCTAGCCACTATAAAACTAAATGGATTATCCTGCTCCTGGATATGCTATAGCCGAAACAACAAGAAAGCCCTATGCTAAGATCATTATTATAGTTGTTGTCATTGTTGTTGTTGGTGTGTTACTTATCAGTGCCATAGGAATTGCACTTGGTGTCGGTCTTGGGGTTGGTTTATCGAAAAAAAGTAGTAGTTCATCTAGTAATAGTGATACTGCTACAACTAAAACTTACTCGATTCTATCAGCACCTACAGTAACCTGTACTTATGGTGGCTCAGGAACATGTGGATGTGCTCCAACAAAGCCATCATTTCTAACGCCAAGAATAATCCAAGGATATATAGCAACACCTTATTCATGGCCATGGATCGTAGCAATTTACTTGAATAATGGTAAAATATTCTGCGGAGGATTTCTTGTAACTTATCAACATGTTATAACAGCTGCTCATTGTGTAGCGGGTACAACAGCAAGTGGGACAACAGTCTATGCTGGCATAGAAACAATTTCTTCAAAATCTAATGGTCAATCTCGAATTGTGGCGAACTTTACAAGTCACCCCGGTTATTCAACAACAGGTTATATAAATGACATAGCTATACTGACACTTCAATCGCCATTTAATCAAACATCACAAGTCGGTAAATGTTGTTTAACCTTTGACACGTCGTTGCCGAGTATTGGTGAACATGCCGTTATTGCTGGCTGGGGAGTAACATCATCATCTAGTACGACTATATCCGATAATTTACTTCAAGGTGTTATTCAAGTTCAAGGTAGTTCAGCATCATGCACTCCACAAAGTAGCATTCAAGTTTGTGCTGGTTATGATGGTACCGATGCATGCTATGGTGATAGTGGTAGTCCATTGATGACTAGTGTTAATAATTTATGGACATGCACTGGAATAGTTAGTTCCGGAAGAGGTTGTGGCCAAACTAGTTTGTATACTCGAGTGTCAGCATTTCAATCATTCATACAAGGTATCATCGGTAGTTAAAGTTATGCTTGGTTTTCTCTGTTTTATTTTATTTTGTGTTCTTGGAAATATGGATAATCGGATTTCTATAATATTTCTCAAACAGTTTTTTAATATGAATTTAATAAAAATATGCCCCGTGTTCTGTTTTTTTTTCTATTAAAAAGTGTAACTACCAGTGATTTTTTTTTCATATAAATATAAATAGCAAAGAAACATTCGGTTTTATGACTCATAGCGGTTTGCATATGGCGAGGTTTTATCATAAAACATTATTCAATTAATTTTTTAGTACGCAAGAGAATTAGCAACAACAACAACAACAACAACAACAACAGAAATAAAAATATGGCAAAGTTACATTTCGAATGCAAGAGACTCACAGTGCACTATTTTTGTCATATAATTGTATATTAACAACAAAACGTAGCAGGAATATGCTTCTGTCTAGACATACAGATATAATTTCATTCCAAATCCTCTCAAAGATAGGATATTCAAGCCTTATATATCAAATTAATTTCCATCATTAAGTAAATGAATAGCTAGATTCATTTTCATATTTTACTTTTAACGTAGTGTATTAGAATATATCGAGTGTCAGATAATAATAATTCAAATATTTTGTAAAACAAACTATTAATATAGATGTCTTTTATGAGTCGTTCTTTTTCTTTGTTTTTATAATCATCATTGAAAAAATTTCATTTACTTGTTCATAGAAAAACAAGGCTTGTTAATCAACTTGAAAGTCAATTTTTTTTTCTAAATTGGTCTCGGTATAGAGCTCTGTTTTATATGGAAGCTACGCAGTTACCCAATCAAAGAGTCAACGAAAATTATTTAATCACGGAATGATAATGTATTCTATGATGGCTTAAATCAACTGGAAAATTTTCATATAGTGCATATAAATAATCCAATTTAACTTGCATACTGATCGAATAGTTTGATTCGATTTTGTTACCAAAACATCTGAAAAAAAAACAAATTTATTTGCTAGTTTTCTGCCTATTCCTGCGAATTTAAGCTCATTATAAGATGAAAGTCAATTGTTTCTATTATTAGTAAATAAGAATCTGAATAAACAAAAAGCAAATGTATCAATTTCATTTCCTATGTGTTAGATATTTACTTACAATCCTTACGAGTCGTCAGTGGAAATATTCTTTCAAGGGTTTTTATTAATAATCAGTTTATCTTTATCTATATACACATGTATGTGTGTGTGTGTAAGCATGTTTTTTGTCGTGACATATAATGATCGTAGATTCCATCTATGACATATATATATAACATCGTATTGCCATTGTTAAGATTGAATTAACTTCCACAAACCGCACGACTATCGACACTGTAACTCATTCGATCTACAAGATATGTATTTTATTGATTAAAGCTATGCGTTGATTTTTCGACGTCGTGTTGTTCTCTTTTTTTGTGTTACTTGCTCATTTTCAAGTATTTATCGATCAAGAATCAACGATGAAAATGCATGTTTTTATAGTATTAACTGGAAAAAAACTAGAATCCTCCGATGTGCATGCTTTTCTCCTCAATGTGAAGTAATCAAATACATTCATTTAGTGTTGAGAACGAAGAAGCAACATCAGCATCATCAGTAATAGTACTGGTAAAGAAGGAGCACGCTCATAAAGAATAAAACTAGAGCGAAGAAGGATGAAGAGAGAAAACCAGATACGATGAAATGGACCGACCGGAAAATAGCGGAAGGAGAGAGAGGGAAAGCGAACAGCCGTTAGCGATGAAACTAGATAAAGAAAAGAGACTGATGAGGGGTGAAGCGCTTGTCTTAGTCCTTGTTATGTTATATTGAAGAAGGAGAGAGAAAAGCAAGAATATTATTGAAAGTTTGCCAGCAGCAAGAAAAAAATTTATGCTCAATATTAGATGTTATTCATCGCTGCTAGCTATATGGAGTCTCAACTAGTGGGTAGGTGAATTATGACTTTACAACATGTTGACGTTTGAAAGTATTTAAGCGGATAATCATAGTTAACAGAAATTTTTGATCGATATCTGACAGATGCCTACATGAAAAAATAAAATTATCCTTAAAAACCTAATATAAGTCTCATCAAAAGAAGGAAATACAGTATTAATATTCTTCTTTTTTTTCTTGGTTTTTAATCAGAAAAACGTTTCTCTTTTGTTGAATCACTACGCAAGGAAATTATCGTCGCACTAGACGATTTTTTCTTTTTGAAAAGAAGAATTGAGTCAATAAGTGACTTTTCCGGAAGGAAATAAATAAATGGCAAATTTTTCATTCTTATACAATGTTCATAACGATTAGTTTCTTTTACTGCAAACACGAGTACTTTAAACAAGAAATTTCTTTTTGTTCTCTTTTTAGTATCGAATATAACAATGATTGAATCAAATTTAACAAAGAACGAATACATGTCTCTTACACCTGTGTCAATAGCACCTGATCGAACTGGTTTATTCATTGCATTGTTTTTATTATTTCTACTTTTTATTCTCATATCCTATCTATTTTACAGTTTTCTTTCATTTAAACGTTTTTCTTCTCGGCAAAATCGTAATCAAAATAACGCAACTCCACATAACCCCAATAATAAAGTAGTCTTTGATGACAATGATGATCTTATTAATAATAATGGAGAAATTATTCTTGGCCGTCAAAGTTCATTTTCCGATTGTGGAACATCATTACGTTCATCGTCAATACGTTCAAATATAAATCAACGTGCTAAACGAAGTAGTTCATATAAATATTGTTCTCAAACATCAAACTATCTTTTAACACCATGTCTATCATCTCAAATACCGACAACGGGTGATGAATCTCAGGCGACAAGAATTATTGTCGAGCCAAATGATATACAACTAGCCAATGCATTATCACGTTCGATATCAAAATATTATGAACGTAAAAGAAAACCAATATTAAAACGTCGTACACATTCATGTGAAGATATTGTAGGGCAAATGCAGACTAGTAGAAAACGATCTCCACTACAACTAACATCTTCATTGCCTGCTCGTAAAAGTCTACCTCAATCAGATAACACTAGTCGACAAAATCAAAGACCATCATCATGTAAAACAAGACCAGCGACTATTTATGAATTGTATAAATCAGACAAAATGAGAATTGCTAATTTATTTGTTTCTGATACTTAAAATATACCCAAAAAGCAGTGGAAATTGTTCATTAATCTTTTTCTTTTCTTTTGATAAAAAATTCTACTTGAATTGTTTGCCGAAAAGACATTACTTATTCTTTTAGATGCTCTATTGTTCAAAGAAAATATTATATTCAGAGTCGTTGCTCAAGTATGCATTTATTCTCTCCCATCTTTTCTTCTTCTTGTTTTCATACTCATGTTGGACAATAATAAAAAAAAACGACAATACTTAAAAAACAACAATCAATAAAGTGCAGGAAGTTTGAAATTTGAACAAGAACTTATTTCAGCGATATTTTAGCATGGTTGAATAGAGCTCGTCGACTTACCTCTAAGTATGTACTTTAAAAATTTTCCAGGCATAATTTCCTGTCAAAAACAAGTTGAAAGCCTTTCAAATCAAAATAAGGTGTTTTTTTCCGATTATTGATGATGCAGTGGTATGTGATCAGATTTAAGACAGTCGTTGACTTTTGAAAATGTCTTTTTCCGAAGCAGCTGACCGTGCTGGAATACAGCAAAGCAGTTAGAAGCGATTGACAAAGTGAATTCGTTGGACAGAGCAGTCTATCGTGAAAATGTTTGCTAGACTGCAAAGAAGCACCTTACAAATACATCAACCGTTCACAGATGCATCTTTCAATGGTTCTTTTTATTTCATTACAACCAGCACACGTATACGAGAAAACGCTTCTATGGGTTTCGGGCCACGTTCTTTCTTCGCTGAGAAATAGAAACTTTTCTCGTATATGAGTTATTCCATATGAACTATGACCGCCTATTGTAGAATTAGCTAAATAAAATATTATAAGATGCTGTCCGAGTTATAATATTCTTGTAGAGAGAAGGAATCTGAACAAGTTTGATCCAAACCAGAGATGGGAAACTCCGGAGTTAACTCCTCTAGCAACAAAGCACGTAGCGTACAACTCCTTAGCAACCGTCGGAGTTAGGGGTTGCCGAAGTATCACTCTTCCATATACAGTTCTAAAACTCCATTTATTTTCTCAGATATCTTATTTAACTCCGGCGGAGTTGACCAAAAAAAGCCGGAGTTGCCCATCTCTGATCCAAACCATGCGAAAAAATATCCCTCCGTTCTTTAGCTATTAACCTGTTCTCTATGGAAACTGTATTTTGCTCATGAAAATTTGGTAAAACTCCCTGAAATGAGACAAGCTTGAGAAATGATAAATGGGCTCCAAAACCGTTAACACTTTACATTGAAACACAATCGAAAAATTATAGAAAGAATTAAGAAAACTGACTGGGGTGGCATGGAAGTTTGATCCAATCTTTTGAAATAAATCCTGGAGGGGAGTACGGAGATTTTTCGGGAAAACCGTTTTTCCATTTTTCGGTGATGTTTCCATGCAGCGCGACACAGGATGTTATGGCTATCAATAATTCATTGAAATTACTTCGTCGAAAGCAACTTCTTGTAATTTTTTTAGCAGTTCTATACGTCTCTCATTGTGAGACAAGCATTTTCAGTAGTATAGCAGCTCCTTGTTTGTATATACCCTATGATTGCCAAAGTGAATTTTCATATAAATATGCAGTACTAGGTCTGTTCTAACGATCTGTACTGTTATCGCGCCTGTACATTTCGTTTCTTAGGAGACTAAGCCCGCAGAGAACCGTAGTTTTTGTTAAAAGTTTGATTTTATAGAGGCTCTATGTAACGATAGAATCTATCTAGTGAACTGAAAACTTCATCATGACGACTAGCTCATGAAGTGTCTTCCGTGTGAAGATTAAGAGTTCTCTAATATTCTTCTTTGAACAGATGCGCAAATACAGAAAAGCCGAAAATGCTATCGACTTTGAACCATACTACGCTGGGAAAAGGTTCAATAGCTAAAGAATGGAAGGATATTTTTCGAAAGGTTTGCATTAAACTTGTTCAGATTGCTTCTCTCCAGAGATGGGCAAGTCAGCCTCTTTTTCGACTCAAGTCAAGTCAAGTCAAAAATCACTTGACTTGCCCATCTCTGCTTCTCTCTACAAGAATATTATAACTCGGACAGCATCTTATAATATTTTATTTAGCTAATTCTACAATAGGCGGTCATAGTTCATATGGAATAACTCATATACGAGAAAAGTTTCTATTTCTCAGCGAAGAAAGAACGGGGCCCGAAACCCATAGAAGCGTTTTCTCGTATACGTGTGCTGGTTGTAATGAAATAAAAAGAACCATTGAAAGATGCATCTGTGAACGGTTGATGTATTTGTAAGGTGCTTCTTTGCAGTCTAGCAAACATTTTCACGATAGACTGCTCTGTCCAACGAATTCACTTTGTCAATCGCTTCTAACTGCTTTGCTGTATTCCAGCACGGTCAGCTGCTTCGGAAAAAGACATTTTCAAAAGTCAACGACTGTCTTAAATCTGATCACATACCACTGCATCATCAATAATCGGAAAAAAACACCTTATTTTGATTTGAAAGGCTTTCAACTTGTTTTTGACAGGAAATTATGCCTGGAAAATTTTTAAAGTACATACTTAGAGGTAAGTCGACGAGCTCTATTCAACCATGCTAAAATATCGCTGAAATAAGTTCTTGTTCAAATTTCAAACTTCCTGCACTTTATATAATTATATATATACATAAATCTCATGGGATTTCTTGGTCAACAGAAGAAAATTTTACACCTGCATGAGAAATATTTGATCGTACTGATCGATGATGAGCTATATTATTAACCGATATATGATGGAGTCTATCATCTATACGTTTTAATAAAGTGTAAATATTGTCCATAGTTTGTTTCATATCAATAATCGCGCATTCAACACGTTGCATACGTGCAAGAACAGTTAGTTTCGAACGATCCTCATTAGTTAATGGTGGTTGTTTACCAATACTATGTTCAAGTCTAATAATAGAAAAAAGATACTCATGAAATATTTCTTTTTTTTACTTATATTTCATGTTACTTTCGTTGTAGTTCTTTAATCCGCATCATCATGTTAGTATGCCCATGTGAATATTGTTCAAGTACATCACGTACATCGTAAGGTTTTCGTGCTTGCTAGAAGATAATTTATTTGAAAGAAATTAATATAGATAGAAAACAATAGAGATTGTTTGTTTTTTACTTGAAAACGTTTACGAGCAACGATTAATTGCATTTTACGAACACAACGAATCATTCGTTTGTGATCTTCAGTTAAACTAGTGAATAAAATAAATATAAAGAATTGCTCATGAGAATAGAATGGATAAGTTCAGAAAGTATCCTGTTTTTTTTTTATAAGTCTTACTATAATAATCATTCATGACTGCTTAGAGAACATCTATAAAGGATATCTAGATAAAGGGAATATGAGAATAATGTATCAAAATTAGGCAGACATGTAGAGTATCATAGATCCACATTGCTATAGACTCAAGCTAGTCAAAAAATAAATAAAGCTTTGTACTTGAACTCTACGGTGCCCCCGACATATTATGCTAAGCATGTATTGTGTACATCAGCAAGTGAATTTGATAACACCGACAATACTCCACTTGCTATTTGTTCACTATGGACAAAGTTGAAAGGTGGCTGAAAATTAAAATGTTTTACATAATAGTGAATGTCAACAAAACAAAATTTCTTTGCTCTTATTTTAATCAAAAAATTGACTATTCGGGTAGAGATAAATTTACTACTGAATACAANTTTTTTTTTGTCTAAAGCTAGACTGATCCATTGTTTCTGTAAGTTTATTCGAACAAATAAGTTAACTCCATCTCTGAACTATAGTTAGCAAACGTTTTATAGAAACAGATCAAGGAAATCATGTTTGCATTAATTAGATTCTGACAAATTTTTAACAAATAATAAAAGTAAATATAAAAAATGTCCTGATCGACACTGAGATTCGATAGAGATTGATAACAAACAAAATGAAAGCAGATTTTCCTATTGAAAGACATCATTTTTTATTGATATCATACTAATATATCACCGACGCTCGATAGCTTTCTAACAATTTCTGTAGCCATTTTCAAAAATAGAAACTAGTTCAAAGAACATGCTAAACTCGAGAGTTCTTTCTCACATAAATAAATACGAGGAAATATTCTGATGAAAAGAAAAACTTCACGCAATCGTATCAAAATACGAATACCTAAAGTCAATTTATCTTACTTTGATTAAAAACAACTATTACAAGTTCATTTGACTTGAATAAGTCGCACATACATGAATTTTAATTTCTCAATAAATTTGAAGCAGAAAGAAAAACCAATTAAATTAAACTAAAAAGAAACGTTCCTTCGACAAACCTGATAGAGTAATAAGAAAAAAAGCAAATCTCGACTCTATCATAATATTCTTTTTTGTTGTTGAAGTGCTTCTTTGTTTCTAAGTACTACTCGAAAAGAGGCGTAATAATGGCGAATGTATAAAAAAAAGAAGTAGCCCTATATTGCAATAACTAAAAACAAACAAATCTTAAATGTACTGTCAAAATAAACGACACATGATGTATATTCTTTTATTAACGTATAATAAAAACAATTACTTGTTCATACGTCTTGGCATTTTACAGATGCATTCATCGTATGTTTATAATTAAATTTCTTTATGTTATTCTCGTATGAGATATAAGAAACCTTTTGTTTCTATTCAACCATTTTGACAGGGGAGAAACGGCGGATTTTTGGGATTTTTAAAATCCCAAAATCTCAAATAATCCAAAAAAATCTCATAACTGAAATGTGTTTTTCCGCTGTAAATGACGCGGTTTCGACCTGAGATTCTTCCCATATATAGATTTCATGGTTCATAGAAGATCCTACAAGTTTCAGCTCGAACAAATGTTTTCTTAACATATTGAATTTTCAAAAAAACTGGATTTTCTGACCGTGCCGTGAAATGAGCATTCATTATCTTGAGAAGGACACAGCCGTTTGCGCTGAAAATTTTAGAATATTCTAAGGATCATGAGATCTTCACATGGAAAAAGATTCAGATGGAAATTCTATCATTCACGTTTCGGATTTTGGAACTTTCAAAATCCCAAATCTGCCTTTTCCCCCTTGCACTTTGATCTTACGCCTTTAAGAAGATAATTTTATTTTGATGAAAATAGTTCTGTTTAATTGCGACATCTTTACTGATAATTTCTGAAAAACTAGAAATTTATCTATAAACTATACAAATGAATATTTATTACAGCAAACAAAGGATTTATTTGACCCTGAATAATGGTAGTAAATGCAAAATTTTTAATCATATCATTAATTGAAATTATATAATTTGAGAAAACGTGAGCATAATAATGTTTCAATAGTCTTTTTACAAATTAGCATCGTTTTTCTTCTCGTACAAATCAAAATTGTCTAAAATACGATCCAAATGTAAAGCTCAACGTCAAAGAATAATTATTTTCCCGTGCCTACTATAATTCGATACTTACGACCAAAGTTTGATTGGTTCTTCTTCAAAATCTTCATCATCATGATCATTTGACGATATTAAATAGCATCCTCAATAATAAGAATCAAAAAGAGAAACATTTAAAAAAAAGAATAATATTCTTCCATCTCTTATACCTGTTGTATTCGATGTTGACGAACTTGAATTTCGAGTATCACTCATTCCTGGTGATTGTAAAAAACTCGATGATGCTTGACTACTTCGTTTCGGTCGACTTTTTCGTGCTGTACTCGATAAACGTAGATATCGAAGTTTTTCGGCTGTTTTTTCTATCGCGAATAAAACAAGAAAAAACAATTTATTTTTCAGTACAACGAAATATTTTCTTTTCTTCTATGAAAGTACCACCGAAAGTTTGATTAGTTGTTGAAAATGTTTTATTATTTGATGATGATAGCTTTGGATCAACAACATGCAAGTATATATTCCATGTCGCGACACACGATGAACCAGGCGCACTTGCATAAACACGCCATGCTGCTTGAATTAATGTTGCTGCCGCTGGAATTTGTCGAGAAAAATGTTTTTGCCGTTGTTTTTGTTGAACTTTAAGAGCGAAACCGGAACCAAGTATACCCTATAGTATAAGTTAGGTAGCAGTTTATATTTTCTTATACACAAAAATATTTACAGCTGGTAAAGCAAAAAATGATATTGCAAATATAGCGAAACAAGCTGCAATTATTTTTCCAACCCTTAATACAACAAAATAAATTCATTGGCTTTTATCAACAGAAAGGTTTTGCTATGTACCATGTTATCGGATAAACATCGCCATATCTAATCGTAGACAAGAATATAAACCATAGAAAAAAAGTTCGTGGGAATTACTACTAACCCAATTGTTGTTATTGTAATAACACCCCACCTAAATGATAACAATTTTAAGCTTTTCTTTGTTAAAAATGGGCTTTTTCTTTTTGTTCATTAAACTTACCATAACGCATCAGCATATGATTCGAAATGACTATCGTTTCCTTTTACACCGCGAATATTTTGACCTTTTTCATCCTTTTCTGCAATATAAACTAGATAACTACAAGAAATCAACGCAAGAAATCCAATATATAGTGTTGTAATTAATTCCTTCAATAGGTAAAACAAATCAGATACTGATATTCAATCTTGCATTTGTCTTACTTGTCGATGAATATAAACGACACTTCCTAATAGTCTCCACGTACCACCATGTCTATCAACATGTAAAACACGTAGAATTTGTAAAAATCGAACGCCACGAATTGCTGACGCAGCAAATGTTTGCCTATCGGTGGCCAATGTTAACATCAACGTTGATGCAACGATAACTATTAAATCTTTGCAATACAAATAAACAAAAAAGTCATTCATTTCGTTCATACATCTCTATACATACCAATCACAGCAATAGGTTTTCGTGCAAAACGAAAACGTCCTGCTACGCCCATGTATTTACTTCGACAGCCGGCTGACCAAAGTCTTAAAACATATTCAGTACCAAAGAAAACAACAAGAAATATTTCAATCCAATAAACGTGTATTGATATAGCCGATGAAAATCTTTCAATGGTTGATAATACTGATAGAACTAGGCAAACAAGAACCACCATAAATCTAAATTTGACAATAAAATTATTCTTTCAAAAACAAAAAAAAAGAATTTTTGTTGCCGATAAACCTACACAAAAAAATGATAAAAAAAGCATTTTAGTCCAGCCGGTCTTTCAAGAAAGTTATAAAGTAAAATTTGAAAATTCGAATGAATTGAACGTGCATTCGTTTTCGATAAGTATGGCATCGGTAAATATGATAATGAATAATATGTTGTAAGTGTTGGATAACTCAAGCGTGTGTCAGCTTTTGTTGGATGATATAAAAATGAGAGGCCAACATCGCGATCGTTTTTTAACGATTCTGAGCCATCATTATGAGGCTCTCTTCCATGGTGACGATGATGAAAATGCATCAATAAACAGAAAAATTCAGCATACACTAGGGAAAAAAGAAAATCAAGAGAGAAAGAACAAAAGGGGAAAAAGAACAAGAGCAATAGTTCGGAATAATCTTTTCAATAATAGCTCACAGATATGAGCAATAAAAGATGTAGTAAGTAATAATCAATTCTTCAATCAATACTTAAAGGCCTAGATGAAGCATGTGCGTCCTTCCTTTTCCTTTGCATGTCTGAAAAACAAAACAAATATCTCAGTGACAATATGATGTCGATTCTACAAAGCTACTCCCTCGGCACTCATTCATAGGTCTGCTCTATCATCTATGTTCCGACAAAGATAAAAGTATTTAATAACTATGAAAGTGATAAATCTATCATAAAAGAAATTTGGATATTTTTAATCTGACTAATGTTCGAGTATATAATCTTACGAGGGAACGTTGTGAACTGTTCAATCGCTTTTTCTATAGAAATGACTGATTTAGAGGCTATCGACTATGCTGATTCCGAATATGACTATCATTTTTGCCCGTAGGCCTTTCTAGGGTGGTTTTCCAGGCTGAAACGCTTATTTGCTGAATTTTGTTTTTTTGGATTAGTCCATCGTGTAAAGCACACATAATTACCTATAGAACAAGTGTTTTTTTGCTTATTTGAAGCAGATCTTGAAAGTCATACACCATGTAAAATTCATGTAAGAACTGGATATGATTCCTGAGCTCATAAAGCATTCATTTTTAGTCTCTTAAAGAATAACGTTCACGTGGAAATGTTAAATTGAAGAATTAAGTCAGCAGAACTTTTTAACATTGCTGATAACGGTAGATAGAATTCAAATCATTCTTTTTTTACCGAATATCATTTTCATGGCTAGATGTCGACACGATGTAAGTATTTGAAAGTCATTTTCTTTGTAGATATTACACATTGAACTATGAATAACGATTAGCTTTACTTTATAGTTTAATATGATTAATTTAGCCAAAGGTACCGATGAACAAATTTTCTTAACTTAAGTATGTTTATTCTTAAGGGTTCAAATTTATTATCGTTTTTGTTCTTATTCGAATTTTGAATCTATTTTACTTGTACGAAGCTAATATTTTTGAAATAAAAACAAAAAAACAAATCGTATCTGCTGGTACTCTAATTATCGTTATCCGCCTCTTACCAAAATCGAAAGTCAACGTGACATTGATCATTGCATAAGAGATGTTTTCATTTTATTTTTGAAGCTATCCTGCTGAAAATTAGGCCCATTTACAGCTATAGTTCTATCTGAAACTTTGAAACTTTTCTAATTCGTAATTGATTGGCACTGTGTCATCCAATTGAAAATGCTTTATGACTTTAAAGATCCGCTTCAAATAAGCAAAAAAAAACACTTGTTCTATAGGTAATTATGTGTGCTTTGCAAGATGGACTAATCCAAAAAAACAAAATTCAGCAAATAAGCGTTTCAGCCTGGAAAACCACCCTAGAAAAGTCTACGGGAAAAAATGATAGTCATATTCGGAATCAGCATAGTCAATAGCCTCTAAATCAATCATTTCTATAGAAAAAGCAATTGAACAGTTCACAACGTTCCCTCGTTAGTACACTGATATAGTCATATGTCATTGATAAGCATGTCTATAAATTAAAAGATTTGTCACAATCTAAGCCGTCGATGTATATGTGACGGCAAGCAGCCAAAAGGCATTTTCTCGCTCTACTCAACAATCAATGTCAAAATCAAAAGACTGAGATATGATAGATTCGAAGACTTGAACAACATCGATAAAGAAAAACAGAACTCAGTCTTACCGTTCTTACAACAGACACGTTCAATTTCATATCATTATTAGAATTTTTATTATTACTATAAAAATTGATATTATTCATAATGATGAACTTATTATTTAAAGAGTTCTTAAAAAAACAAAGCTTCACAAAAAATTAGTAGGAAAAACTAAACAAAAAGAAGGCCTAAACAAGAGAATTTACTTTTAGACGTTTTTCTTGGAAAAATTTCATTAACATAATGATATTAATCGTATTCGTCAGTTCTTTGCTAATGACATCCTAAGGGTTGAATGCCGATTAAGATACTGGCGGTTTCATCATATCAATTAACGCCTAGCTCATTTTTTCTGACGCAAAGACGGATATGTAAGCCGGTTGTAATGAAATTTTTAGCTTACACATTAGACTCAACCATGAATAGTATTCATGAATGCCAAGAACAATCTCTAACAAATTATTAACAATAACTAATAAAAAAGATGCATGGCTCAGTAGTTTAACGAGTCTTGAACGTTCGAATGTCAATCACTAAATGCATACACATTTTCTCTTACACACAGTCAACACTAGTTTCTATCGACAATTAAAAACTAATAAATCACTGTATGAATGACGACTACTAACAAAACAACAGGGAAGTAAAATACACGAGGAAAACAATTATGAGATTATCATTCCAGATAGACATGCACTTGTTTTTATTGCATGTGAAATAGTTTCTCCTTTTATTTTTATTTTTTGCCATTTTCTATAGTTACATAGAATTATAGTAATAAATAACATAAAAAAATTGATTAAACATAAACTTTATTTGTATATTGCAAAGCTTTATAGCCATGCACACCTTTTCTGACATGCATTTTCATATAAAATATTATTCAAAACAAAAAAACACAAACATTGCATAAGCAAGAAACTAAATATCATTGACTGTTCATTGTTTTTACGTAATCAATAATTTCAAATACTATTAAAACAAACACAAGAATTCATTTAATTATGTCAATAGATATTTAATCGGAAATTTTTTCATAATAATAAAATGCAATCTGAGCAAAAACCAAAGATTGAAGAGTAGCACAGTTCAGTTTGACATCATTAGAAACAATTTTTGTTTTCATACTTCGTCTATAAAGGAAAATACCTTAATTGTTTGCACTTTTCTTACATATAACCTACGATGCGAAAGTACCCGTACAAATGTTTGAGACTATTACAGAGCGAGGATGAATCATAGAAATTGAATTCACACGTCTTCTGGTAGAGTGAAAAGAGCTCTTTTCAACGATATATGATTTATTCATTCATAAATAAAACTAAGACTGATGCGCAAAAAATATGGGGTACTTGTAAAATGAATTGTTACCGGATGTACCAAGAGTTTTTTCGACACTTTTATTTCCCATATATTTCAGCCTTCTAAAATAATAAAATCTTGATTGCATTGAAAAATGCGCCGCAAAAAGCTCTACAAAAAAATGTATACAGAAATCCATATTAAATGGGTCTCATGATGTTTTCCATACTCAATATGAGCAACGTACACGATAGTGTAATATCCTAACATAATAAAAAATGTTTGGAAGGCTTTTTCGTTTTGCATACATCTCAGCTTGAGAAAATAATAACAGCTCGATTTGTTTTTGAAAGATGCGCCATGAGAAGCTCTACATAAGCTGTATGAACATGGCTCTATTGCCAAACAAAAAGCGTCTACCCAACATTTTTATTATGCTCAACACCTTGGGACATTTCCCTACCATGAGGGGTGTTCATATTGAGTATGGAAAACAGCAGGAGAACCGGTTAACAGAGATTTTCATATACACCTTTTATTGAGTTTTTCATTACGCATCGTTAAACAAAACATAAGGATTTGATCGTGTTCTATTGCCGAGATATACGCGAAAAAATAAAAACTGTCGTAGAAGTTTTGGTACGCCTGGTAACCATTCATTTTACAAGTCCCCCATATTTTTGGTGCATCCGTCTTAGTTTTATGTGTGAGTGAATAAATCATATATCGTTTAAAAGAGCTCTTTCCACGCTACCAGAAGACATGTGAATTCAATTTCTATGATTCATCCTCGCTCTGTAATAATCTCAAACATTTGTACGGACACTTTTGCATCGTAGGTTATATATATATATATATATATTGAACCTATATTCTGTTTATGTAAGTCTTGTGTAGATTTTCATCATCAACTATTTATGCGTCTAAAGAAAAATAGTATCAGCTCATATTTACTATTAAATATGGATCTATTAACAAAATATTAACTCTTTAATACATATAAACCAATAGGATATCAAAAACAAGAAAGGCAATAGCGTCTGAAATATTCCCTAAAATTCTATTTTTAGATTTTTGTATGAATAATATTAGAATTTTCGATTAAGATATTCTTTTGCTTTGAAACTGTATTTTATTGACTTGATAAATAAAAACGCAAAGTTGATTAGTACTTAACATGTATTAATGTATGCTTTTGAATCAATATATACAAATAGGAACGATAATGGTCGCAATAATATGTAAAAGATTAAGGACCAAGTCTTTTCATTTTCGTTTTTTATTGCAAATGAATAACTAAGCTAAGAGTCGTCGAACTGTTGTAGTTATGTACAATAAAAAACATGATAAAAATGAATAAATTTAGACTGAATATTCAAATGTGGGCTAGTTATGTTATTTTTCCTCGACTATTTTATATAAGTATATATTTATAGCCTTTTTTTCCTCCATCTCAAGGAGANCCCCCCCCCCCCCCCCCATCCATGCAACATCGATGGGAGATAATCATGTAGTCAAAAAGAAAAACGAAAGAAGAAAGTGAAAAGAAAAATAAAAAAAGCCCTCACATTTGATACACTGTACCAACTTTACTCCTACATAACTCACACATTCAATTGTCTGTAATCTGCTCTCTAGACGAACGAATGTGACTTGTCCTTGTGTTGCCTCGAAAAATTTTGCTTCGTTTTTTTCGACAAGACGGAAGAACGAGGAAGAAGGAGAAAACGAATCTCTCATAATTGAGAGAGGATGAAACAAAATATATAAATCTCGTTCGAAGATGAATGAACTCGTTTTCTTCTATTTGGCATAGGTGTCAAATATTTCGAGTCGTAAGCAAAGTCAAGTTTTTTTTTCTCCACTCTTCAAGAGGAATTCAACACCCTAGTAGTATTTGACAACAAAAAAGCGATGCAACCGGTTTTAATAATTTTTGTTTGATTTTAGTATTTTTGCATAGATATTCGACTGTGTAAACTAGTAGAATGGTGGAAAAGGCAAAAATTTTCTATTTTGCTGTTTTTATTCTTGTCGTATTTGCATGCATCTTTCATGTTACTGCTATGGGACATCATCATTGGAAAAAAGCCGATCTCAGAGATATGAACACTAGGAATCCACTTGGTTTTAACTATACAATCATTGGTCTGTTCACACGATGCATAATTTCACCTACTTTAAAGCAGGAGACATGTTTTCCTAATATGCTCCCAGGCAATAATAGCTGTAATCCGCAAACTAGTTGTTGGACCCGAGAATCCAATCCATTTTGTTCATGCGATTTTCTACCATCAACAAAAGGTATAGCAGCATGTGCCATCATCGCGTCGATATTTCTTGGTCTTACGATTATTATTCTATTTATTCATTCAATCAATGCATCAGAAACGCGTTCATTGGGCATGGTTCTTAGTCTCTTGCCGTTAATTTTACTTTTATTAGCATTCATATTCATCCTGATTGCACTTATACTTGTCGGAAGTTATTTGTCACGAGATGTTATGCATCTTTTATATGAACCAGGCACTGGTAACTATATCCTAGAGTCAAATTGAAAACCCTCAAAGGTCGCAAGATCAAAATATTATTAATTCTTGAATATGACAGAGACATAAAAAGAACAACAAAACTTTGAGTGTTACTATACGACTACTAAAAGTTTTTCTTTTCAACACTGAATTTATTTAAATATCAATTATAATTTGGCAAGAAAACGAATTGTCCCAAAAAACAGATTTTTATTTATTACTTACAGTTTTTCTTTTTTTTTTCAAGAATTCAATTTGGACACACTTCGAAACCAAGCTCGAACAATATTTAAAATACGAGTCGATTGGTCTAGTGGCCTTGAAATTATATCTTTATTCTTCACGTTTCTATCATTGATTCTCTACAGTGCCTTTGTATTTAAATTTGGTCGATCTTCATAAATCGAATATCTAAAACAAAACAAAACAAAACAAAACACGAAATTGTTCAACGCAATACACGTCCAACGATAAATATAGAATATCTATTAAACTTTTTCTCCTAATTTTTCTCTGTATTTTATTCTGCATGAACACTAGTTTATCTCAAGTATCTGATGTGACCTCGCTATCTTTCTGTGTGTTACATATTTTTCGTTGGTTAGAAAAAAATAAATAATAATAAGAATATTTTTTCTTTGCAATAAAGTTTAATTATGAAATTGAAAAGTAACATGAGAACAATGTAAAATTGAATTTTACGAATACATGAAATATGAATCCATATAGATAAATGTCTGCTCGTTTTACAATGATAAATAGTAAAAAAAAAAAAGAAAACGATTGCCGTCATTTTTTTTTCTTGTTCTTCGATATTAATTGACAAGTCAGTAGTAATATGAAGGCAATTTGTTAATGAAAAACAAAGAAAATTCTGTCAAATATTTTTGTTATACAATGCTATTTCAGTATTAGATTAGAGCTCGAAACTGAATCCAATATATGTCAAAGGAAATTTAATCTTTTCTCAAAGAAAACATTAGACAAAAAAAATATTTTATTAGCATACATTGAAGTCTAATATTTAATAAACAATAATTTTTAATTTTGACATTTAATACAATTTTAGTATTTTCAATGTTTATTTTCTTCTATTGAAGCCATTTGATTTTCAATCATTAGACAATGATTTAATATAAAGAAAAAAACGAATTTTAATAGAAAAAAATAAAGAAATCATCTTTTAATCTGTTTTTTCTTTATATTAAATCATTGTCTAATGATTGAAAATCAAATAGGTTCAATAGACGAAAATAAACATTGAAAACAATAATTTAGTACTGGATTTGCGGTAGACAAAAAGGGAAGGTGGATATTATTATTGGTTTTCTTTTTGTTGACGAGACATTGACATAATGATTTCGAAGCAACGACGAATTTTTGAATCAATGATGAATCCGATCGAAGATTAGTTAGATTAACATATCATCAGACGTAGGGTTATTTTGAAAAAAAAAACTTGCTGACATTGTCTCATCTACAGGATTTTGTAACAGGCTAATAGTACACCTTTTTACAAGTTTGTTCAGTAAACTAGTAAAGCAAATAGTTATTTAATAATTAAGTTGTCAAGATGATTTCGCTCGTTTTCTCATTTTTGTTTTAAATTCTATTATCGAATCTATTGATAGTGGATAGATCGAATATCAAAACCGGAAGCTCGCCGGCTATACATTCAGAGATTTTACTTGACGAAAAATATGATGCAATACGGATAGAAGCAATTAATGCAGGTATACTTTTAAAAGAAACTGATGAAAAAATCGATGAACTTATTCATGACGCACGTATGATTAAATCTCATGGTCGTGATATACGATCGAATGCTTTACGATTTTATCAAAATTTAATTCAATCGAGAAAAATTATTCGTTTTTGTCAATTAATATACATTCTCATCAGTATTATTATTATTATTATTTTAATTGGAAAAACATTTAGTGGAAAAAGAAATTTATAGAGACGAACAAACAGAATGAAATCACATGGTACAGAACAATGAAAAAACTGAAAGTCATTGCGTCGAAAAATATGGCTTTGCTCCTTTACAAAAAAAAAGAAGAAGTCTTTTTGTATTTGTTAAATATTCAATTGTTTCAAAGAGGATAAATCATAGTTAGATATGCTTTTTGTTGATAAATATTTAGAACATTTATTTTCGACGGATATACCGATAAAAATTGATCATTTTGTTTTCTTTTTCTTTTCACTAATTCTATTAAATTTAGAGTATGACTGTTCATATTTAAGACAAGCTTTCTAGGCAAGTGTCTCTTTCATTGAATGCAATTAGTGTATGTCCGTTTATTCGCCTGGAGTTCAATCTATTCTCGTCGACTACAATTTCAGATAGAGAAGAAAGAAAAATTGATTAGACTCTGTGACAAGTGTATTGTACAGTTGTATTCTCAATGCGAAAGAAGAGATGGAGGGGGACGAAGAAGAAGACGACGAGGAAAACAACACCTCCCACTCTTTCTCCTCCTTCTCACTCTATGTAGACCCAGTTGTCCCTTGTGTTGTCAATGCTATGCCATTAGCGTCCTGTTGTGTTGCTCGAATGTGTACTCGCGATTCAATTGTCCATTCTATATACATGCAGTCTATGTTTATCAATCAGTCACCAGTATGCCCACTGGGAAACTAGTGAAAAAGGAGATAAGGTTGAACAGACAAACAAGTGTAAGCATATATGTGAGACCTATGGTCAACATTTGATACAGTTCGATGAATGGTAGTACTAGAGAAGAAAAGGAAGTAATATGTAATTTGTTCATGATGAGAACAGCATTAGTTTAATCAATAGACGTTATTCAAGTACCACGCCTTCCGTATCTCGTTGTACAAACAAACGTAAAATTATGTTTAATTCATATCAATTTTCATTTTTACGTCATAGACAAGAAGAAAAAGAAAACAATCCAATCGATGATCTTTGAGATTCAAGGAACTTTCATTTAAATTGAATAAAAAATTACAGTCAATTGCACTTCTATATGATGTGATCATTACTGATTTGAAAAGGTGACAAATTAGCGANCCCCCCCCCCCCCTTCGTCGTTTCTCTTTTCTCTTCATATGTCGGCACATGAATGATTGAAAGAATAACAGAACAGAGTGGTGTGTCCTTCAAACTAGCAAAAAAAGAAATCTTACATCATCGATAAGCACTAGTTATAGTTGAGAAAAGTGCCTGTTTGATCGGCTCAGCAGGTTTAACTGTTATGAGATATAACTATATTCAATTTGTCGTTTAAAATATCATGCGCATGAATATTCGTAATCGTATCGGACAATAAATTTCAATTTACGAAAATAACTAAGAACTTAATAAATCAAATTTTACTACAGATGGGCACGCTTTTCTTGACATATGTCCTTCAAAGAGACAAAAGCGACGGATGACACTGGTGTTGTAACTTTGCATCGAGAAAATCAAACGTTCTATTCTTATTGATTGATAAAAGGATGCAGCCGAATAATGACCACTCACAGCGTTAAAAGAAACTAGCTGATAAGGGATGGCACGCGCCGCCAAAAAATACTCAGCAGTTGGTCGCACAGAAAAAAAAGTTTTCTTTTCTTCTTTTTGTTTTTATTTCTATCTGTATATCACCGTTCGTTTGTCTAGCTTTTTTTTTCTACACCTCTCGAGTTAAGAGCTGTAAAACTATCGCAAATACTATGCCATCTGTCTGCTAATGTTGAATTTACTGCTGTAGCTACTACATGACATTGATTAACTTGACTGATAACGACACGACACACGATTATCGAGATAGCTGTTTGCCACCTTGAACACACACACACACACACAATGTATGCATTTATATATATTGAAAACTGATAAAATGAAATCTCTTGTGTATTAGTGAACAATTAAAAAAATCGAAGTGACGAACGAGTTAGAAAATTTTTTTACTCATGATAAGTTGACAATGTATTTTAATTCTCTTGTGAATGGAAATATATTTCTATTTTATTGAAGGCGTTAAAATTTTCTATGAATGTATATATATACACATATTGACGTAAAATACTCCTCACACATGCTTGTTCATCCGTGCACGATTACATCAGATTTATTCTTCATAATAATCAGGAAATTGAATATCTTACGTGCAAGACTATGATATAATTTCGTTTGTTTATGCTTGTTGATTTTTTTTTTTGTCAATGCCATTGTCAGTCAATCGTCGTTGATGCGGGATATGTTTAAACACCTTCGTTGACAAAGATAAGATGTTCTTTCTTTTTTATATTCAAGACGATCACGTTCATATGCTTAGATGTTTCTCAAGAGCGCGTCAATGAATTGATATTTATCAATTTCATCAAGTAAGTAAGTAAGTAAGGAGCGGTCAACTAATTTGACCTTGAACTAGGCTAATAGAAGTGCTTAATTAAATTAAGTTCTCTTCTTTTTTCTTATTTTATTTTCGAGAACAGTTGGCCTTCGAAAATTAGCATTTATCATTTCTTTATTCACGATGAAAGAATGCTCATGCGCTCCTGATACTATTTTTCTATTCAAAATAGATCCAAAACGATCGGATGAAGAAGAAAGGAGAGTATCATCTCATAGTGTTTGTGCCTTTTTACGGCCCGACGAGCACGCACATGCCATTTTATTTCTTTTTTTTGTCTTGTTTTTATTGTTCATAAGTTTACCGACACGCAACATTATTATTCATCTTTGAGTTTTATATACCATATTCAAGAGTATTCGAAGTCTTAGACTATAAACTTATCTTCTAAAACAATTAGGCTAATAATGAGCTGATATCTCCACATTGATATCGGTGGACCAATCCTGTGCTTTTTTGACCATACATTTTCATTGGTTATAATTTGAGTATGTTCTCTTATCAGCGGAAGGAAGCAAGGGACAGAGCTAGATAGAGAGAGAGAGAGAGAGAGAAGTGACATTTCCTACAATTTTATTATTTTCATTTGAATCGACGTGAACTGTTCAGTAAGTTAATTTCTCTATTTAACAAAAAGAAAAGATGCCTACAAAAGTTCCTCGTGATGAAGAACAACGACAATTAAAAGAACTTGAACGTGAAATACATTATCATGAACAAGTGGAAAGTATGAAAGAAAATAATCATCATCATCCTCATGCTCATCATCATTCAATAAATAAAAAAGTAACACCAATCAACGACATTAAAATTCCGAAAAAACGTGGTCCCAAAAAGAAACAAATGACACCGGCACGAGTTGCTCGTTTCAAAGTCCGCCGTATCAAAGCTAATGGTCGCGAACGCGAACGTATGAAAGGTCTCAACGAACAATTGGAAGTCTTACGTGAGACAATTCCATGTTTTTCACTATCACAAAAATTATCAAAAATTGAAACATTACGATTAGCGAGAAATTATATTGAAGCATTAGGTGAAATTATTCAGAATGATCAAATTCCAGATAATACACATTTTGCTCAATTGTTATGCAAAGGTTTATCACCCAATACAATGAATCTAGTTGCAGCAACACTTTGTTTAAATCCTCGTGTACTGCAACAACAACAACAGCAGCAACATGGAAGTCCCTATCCGACAAATATGGTTACCATGGATGAAACTTATATGCTATCATCAATGCATCCAAGAGTACGAAATCCATTAGAATTCATTAATCTTAAGAAAGGCAATCAACAACCAAGAATAGCAAACACTCAAAATAATTTAACAAGTGAAAGCGAAGACGATGCTATGATATGCAGTTCAAGTAGTTATGATCAAACATCATCCTATGGCAACGATGCAACAAATAGCAGTGTGGATGAAATAAGTCCTAATGGACATTTAATTTTACCAGGATCTTCACAAGGATTTCAAAATGAATTCTATGTGGAAGAACAACATTTTCTGTTAAATAATCAACAATTTTATCCTCCTCCTCCACCACCACCAATGGTGTCACAACATCATCATCACAATTTTTATTATCCGACACACTTTTGATTTGCTTTCGTTTTTCGTTTTTAATATTGTATATGAATATAATTTATTGTAGTTAGACTTGTATAGTTGGTTCTATATATTTTTAAAAATACTTAGTGGCCATAATAAAGAGAGAGAAAGAGAAAAAAGTGTATTATTTACTAAATAAAAAGCAATTTGGTTATGAATAGATAAGAAACTATAATAAACAGGATATTTATTCTTAACGATAAAAATACTTTTATTTGATAAACAAGGGCAAATGATTGCATAAGTACAGAAATAGATCTTTTTTCAGTGCAAGAAAAAAAAACTGTATCATGTGATTTTAAAGAAAACAATCATGATATTTTATCTTGAGACTAGCGGAAGTGGAAAATTTAACGATAATTTTGATTAGAATAATCATAAACTTCTGAACAAGGAAGTGTCACTCTCTACTGGAAAAATATGTTCATGCAGCCAGTTTCCATTTGTTTTTAAAACTCTTTCCGGTGTTGAGTTATATCTCGATTTTTGATTGTTTCTCAAATGAGTTTTCAATCAAAAGTGTGACATGTCTTATCGTTTTGTTTTTCTATTCCTTTAAGCAACAAACACATTCTGATCATTGTCGATAATTTTCTGATGAGATATGATGTGACGCATACGCATGCCCACGTATTGTACGTACGAAGATATTTATGAATGTGCGATTCATATCTCCGTGATTAGAAATGTCAATAGAAAGTTCATATTGTGTTCCATCTTATTATTCGCATTACATCATATGATGACCGTCAAGCATGAAATAGAAGCATGCAAGGTGTTATTTAATCAAGAAAAGTCATCAGATTTTATTTTGTCCTTGCGATCAATTTTTTTCTCCTTTATCAATATTTTATTTAAATGAAAAACTAGACAGATGGTGTACGTCTTTTTTTCACATATACACTCGAAATCATAGGGAACAAGAGAGAGAGAGAGAGAGAGAGAGAGAGAAAATTTAACTGTGAATTAGTTGATTCGATTAGAACATCATTATTAAACGACGCCCTTTTGCTAGAGGATTGAACCGAAAAATGGTATTTCGATATTCACCGCCTATCAATTTTCTCGTTCGTTGATCGATTACGTGATCGATAGGATATTTTTGACGAAAAACTTCAAAAGAACAAATCATATACATCTATATTCATTGCTCGGACATGTATTATACAAGGTGTGTCGGCGACACTGTTGGATGAGCAGCATATATATATATGTATCGGTGACACGCGACAGACGCATGTTGCGCTCTATTTATGCCTGAAGCGAGTTGACACGCTTACTCGTGATGGAGATCGATGATAGTTTGTGTATAGAAATTAGCTTTGATCCTCTCAATGCATGATCAGATGTGCTTTTTTTCCATAATTGAAGACAAATAATGTGTATTCGAATGTATCATCATAGCACATTCGTTTATGCTTTTCTATGCACTATATAATGATTCTCTCTGATGTTTTACCTAAACAATATAGTGTGCGAATATACCGGTGAACAATTGATGCCTTGTTCACACTAGTCAAGTTCATGTATGTAGATACGTGTTTCTTTCAGTAATGAACGTTCATTTTGTGTAGACAAGTTGGTCTGACACCAAAAAAAACAAAAGATGAAGGCAAATACTTTATCGCTTACTGAAAACTAGTCTCCTTGCATTTCACAACTAGATATAGTCTGTCACTCAAAGCAATATTAAAAATAGTCCATTTCGAATCTATTTCAACAAGACAAAGGCTTATTCACATACATATCAAGCATGATTAAGTACGTGAGAAACGCTTACGATTAAAATATTTAATTCGACAAGAATAAAGTGAATGTCTTCTCTTTGGTATATAAACACTTTGTCATTATTTTTCTTATGAATTTAAAATATTGCGTTTCGTTTTAAAATTTGCACTAGTCAATAGCACAAAATTTGATTTATCTAGCATACAGAATACAGAAGTTACAAAAAAAAAATCATAAATTCTATCACTCAAATATCCATGGTAAAATACAAAAACCATGCTAAAACTACCACTGACATGTTGAGAAATATTTGAGAGCAATGATTTGCTCGCAAATGAAAAATATTAGTTAAATTATCGATTGACCCAGCTTTTGCATACGGATTTGGTTTGAGATTTAAAATTTTACAAGCTATATGATAGATATCAACATTTTTCAATGAATCTATTTCTATATGGCGATTAAAATCTGGACCCTTTGCCATAAATATTGCTTGCATCGATGGAAGTATATTATCATAACCATGATTACCTTTTGCGACGGATACATTCTCTGTTGCCTAACATATATGAAAATCTCTTCAATTCTTATCTATTACAATAAAAAGTTTGATTTTACTTGTGAAAAATAGACACCTTCGCTATCAGGCACAACGATTATTTCTCCGAGTCGATTGACTGCTTTTGCATAATGAAATCGTTCTGGAAATTCTTCACGTTTGTAAGCTTTAACACCTGGAATAAGACGTAAACCGTTGAGTACTTGTTCAAACTATTTATAACATATAAAATTGTATTTTTTAACGTGAAAAACAACGCTGCTCCTAATAAATTATATCGTGAATATCAGAATACCTTCATCACTTCACACAACGTTGTTTCTCTCATGAAAAAAAAAAAAAAAA
>OENM01000936.1:31141-50969 GCA_900239745.1 Rotaria magnacalcarata
GAAATCTCAAAGGTATTGATAAACTAAGATCTGCACTATTTCCTATGAGATATATGATAATATATTTGCTACATGGAGTTCGTATTAGAATTCAAAGAAGACGTAGTACACTGTCGAATAGTAAACTACCAAAAGAAAAACTTTTTAGCAAATATATTATTATACAACTCATAGGAAATAGTGCAGATCTTAGTTTATCAATACCTTTGAGATTTCAAAATCGATTTACTCTTCTATGGGATTTTGTTATCTTCGGAAAAGTTTCGTAAATTTATCCTAAATGGAAATATTCATTTTTCTAATAATAGATATTCTTCATAAGAACATCATATCAAAATTATCTTAGAAGTATTTTCCTTGAAAGAAAGTATTTGTGTCATCAGGATTACGATAAGCTTATAACGAGATAAGGACGGTATTTGGATTATATCCTCAACAGTTGAGAATTAATGGAGGACAACTTTGTGCTTATAATCAGAGTTAATTGTCTCACGCATTCTCTCAAATCATAAACGCAATATTATAGAGAGTAGTAGCACTTGATGAGACGCATTCACTTTTGTTCAGAACTAAATATACGTATGTAATTTTTACCGTTTGAAATCTCGCTGCTACACATGCTTTGTTCTGTTACGAACAAAAAAGAGAAAGAACCTTACTTGTCCAGGCCGAGGAGTAACACTAAATAGTGTACCATCAAGAATATTCTCTCCAACCGATGATCTGTTCACGTAACCTTCACGAAATGGTTGAACTGTTCGTACAGTATTACTCATTCCCTACAACAACAACAACAACAACAAAAATAAGATTAATATTATTCTATTTTTCTTTGAACATTACATGATCCGATAGAATGATAATGTTTAAATCATCGTTGAGTTCTTTTTTGACTTTTTCAAGTAAATAATTAATATCTCGATCAAGACGGATGAGCTTGGTAAAATAAAATAAAATAAAAATAGATACGAATCATGTAGAAATAATACTAACTGCTTCATGAGTTTCATTCGCGTCTGGACCATATATATGACCTTGTTTATCAGGTTCACTGTTGATAACATTAAAGAAAAACGTTTCTTAATGTTCTTCATATGTAAACTTACAAATGATATAGCATAACAAGTTCAACAACATTCTCACGCAAATAAGAAATAGCATTATCAATTTTTTCACGCATTGAAATATTATCAGAATATGCCCAACTATATATTAATGGACGAGTACCATGAAATTCATTATGAGCTGCTGGCCAAAACAGAACAGCAGATCGTTTACCCTAAATAAATTTCTATCGATAAATGTGTGAAAATCACAAGAAAAAACTATTCAACTTGTTTCGTTGCTGTGATCCACAAAGGTTCGACTTTAGCGTCAGACCATTGGCCTTGATCTCGTGTATCTATGAAAAATTCTATTTTATCAATGAATCAAATTTTGTTGTTCGTACCAAATGACACGATTTTTTGTAGATTCGTATCAAAAAAACGATTGTGAATGATACCATGATCTTCTTGATACATTCCTAAATTTGATCGAACGTGTAAGTTCTTTAAAAGAAAAAGACTAAATAGATTCATTCTACCTGTTGCAATCGATATATGATTTGGATAGGTCATGGTCACAAATGTTGGCTGCATTCCATTTTTGCTTTTAATACCTTCATTTTCTACGCGATTCAATGTTTCGAACGGATATTTTTTTAAATATTGATGACGAAATCCTTTTTGTATTATAAAAAAAATTGACAACAAAATAAATGGATGAAAATGTAGATTTCTTTTTACCATCGAGTGAAATAATTAACAAACGAGGATTACTAGCTGATGATATTATTTCGATGAACTGTAATATGAGAATAATGGGAATTATCATTTTTAATCGCAAGCATTGGTTTGCCATGATCGATATGAAACATAAGTAAAAAACGAGAAATGTTTCCTTCGTATATAATGTGGCTAAGCCAAGTATAAATAAAAGATAAGAAACAACAAAGACGAAAAATACTTGCACTAGTCTCTGGTTTTAGCTTTTTTTCTTTCTTTTTTTTTTTTGTTTGGCTTGTCACTAATCGTATTTTCTCCGTATGAAATACATCTATCGCCTTCAACAATAAATAGACATCTGATCTGATCAATTTCTGATAATAATATGTGACAGATTATTTTTCTTAGTTTGGTATAAAACACATGGAAAAGAACATACGCAACAACAACAAAGAGAGTTACATTATTTTGATAAATCTATTTATGTAAGGTGTTTATTGAAATCAATTGTTGAGTACAGATTTGAGAAGGGATTTATGAGGATTTTTTGCAAAAATAAAATATCGATACGTGAAACTAGTCTGTTGAGTTTTAGCGTGCGAATATTAAAAGTTTACATTAAATGGCAAGTGTTTCTTTCGTCGATTGTTATTAAAATGGCAATGACAGATTAGCTGTCTAAACTTCGCCAACCTAGATATCTAACAGCATGAATAAGTGTTGAGTGTAAACATTCAATAAAGTATCACTATGTAAGAAAATTTATATTTGATGTGATAGAATGACTAATGAAGGTTAAAGCAGCTGCTAAGTATTGATGGAGTAGTTGAAAGATATTCAAATATTTATTGACTATATGCGATAGCCTAAAACACTATATAAAATTCCATTGATTTTAACATAATTCATCTATTGTTTGAAATTGAGCATTGTTTTGTTCGATTGCCTTTAGATACAAATGAGAATGTATGTTAATAGTAAGTGTCGAGTACGCGTCATTGTTCTTGGTGCTATGTAGTATTAGAAAAATAAGTTACATGCAATTTTGACCTCTCTCAAAAAAAACATGAGCAAAGGTTGATCGAGCCAATATTGACAAAGATGAAATAAGCATCCGTTCTATGTAGCCTGAAAAGAAACTATGGCAGCGTCTGTTCCAGTTCTTTTTTTTTTCAAAGGAAATTTTATAATATACCTTTGAACCATCGGCGGATGTTTGTCGGTAAACTAACTAAAAATTCTATAATGAAAACATTCTACTTTCATCATCTTTTTTTCAGTTGTAAGAGTAGTGAGGAGATATGCACAATAAAATTCAACTCATTTTCTTTTTTTTTTCTTTATTGTTAATCAATTAAAAAGAACAATTATGGTAAGTTGTATGAACCGTTTGACTCCCATAAAACAAAAAAAGAATTGAAGTCTCCATTTTAGCACAGCGAAATGGCTTCGTTTGTTTTTTTAATAGTTAATCGAGAAATACTTCTGGCTTATACTTTCTAAGAAGGACGATGAAGATTAGATCAGATAAAACCATTCGAGTTCATTTTGAGAAGAGAATTCTAAATGTTCAAGATTCCTGATTTTATCTTTAAAAAGAAAAATAACCGGATCTATAAAACAAGAGTCAAGTTATATAATAGTTATTTTCGCATTGCCTAATTCTAAATAAAAAAAATGACGTGACCGTGAAGTTGTTGATAATAAATCATTATTTTATATCGAATTAAAAGAAAAAAGAGCTACATAGTTCTATCAAACAAACATTTGCTTTTATTTTTATTCCACAGTTACCATTACAAATTCGTATTCTAACAATCCGGAATCGACAACTACAGTATTTGATAAATGATTCAATTATACGTTTGTATATCTACTTTGAAATTCTGCTTGCAAAAGAGTTTCTCCGTTCAGTAGACGTAAGTCGGAATTCTGACCTTCAATGAGACATGTTCTTCACTGGATATATTCATTCACATTTTGTCTTATTTGTAATTGATTTATAAATGTGTACATGTAGTATTCTGTGTAGCAACAATACTAATATTGGTTATCAATGAAAACAAGAATAATTTAAGCATAGCCGATGTTCTTCATGCAGAAGGAAATATCCACTTGAATAAGATTAATTTGTATCAGAAAAAAAAAGAAGCTTGAACATTTAAAGAATGCTAATCTTGGTCAATAAGGAAAACTAAATTAATTTCATATTTTTAACTTCTCAATCACGAAATTATATCTGAACATTTCACGTTGAGAAATAATACTTAGAATGTAGATCTCAATCCATGATATACTCAACCAGGTAATTTCCATCTCTGTTTTCAGGAAAAAAAAACACTATGATATATTTTTAATGAATAATCCACCTTTAATATGTATTGTCATTTTGCTTTGAAAGAAATGAATATCATCATTAAAAGTCCTATAGGCTTTTCATATTTCTGCATTGCACAATATAGAAATACGATTGATTATTAGAAAACAAAATAAAATGCTCAGCTGAAAAAGACACTTAATCAAAAATCTATCAGATATGCGGTCGGTAGTAATATTGTGCTGCTTTCATTGCTGCAAAGTAAAATAGATTTTCTTTAACATAAAATTGTGTGCGTATCGCTGTCTTCAAACTATAAATAATTATTAAATATGGCGCGAATATAAATTCTCATGCTTTGTGGTCATCGTCAACACGCATCTCAATCGAATGATATCATCTATGCAAAAGATTCTTTACTTAAATATGAACCTCGACGTTTAATTGTTAGTCGTGACGTTTCAGATGCAGACTATAAGAAAATCTGTCGCGCAACTATTTCTCCTTCTTCACAACCAATATCACTCTATGATACTCATTTAAATCTTTTCGATCCCTATTCAGATTTATGTCGGTCTGCCGATATACTCGATGTTCTCTTTCCGCCTATTGAATATATCGACACAAATAATCATAAATATGTATGTTGTATAACTAGTTTCGCCTATTTAAGGAACAACGATTTTAAATCTAGATAAAATGTGTCTCGCGTCATCCAGCTACAAAAATTGATCTTTATAATCTAGAAAAAAATCTTGATTGCCGTTTAAAACAAGCGCAAGCTCTTGAAATTGGATTATGTAAACATCGTCGTAATATCTATGATGAATGTTTCGATGAACTTGTTCGACAAATAACAATCGAATGCAGTGAACGTGGCATTTTATTATCTCGTGTTCGTAATACATATCGTCGAATGATGAAAGATTATTTAAACAGTTATTTAAGTGCAAATGCATATGCAATGCGAACTCTTCTACTGAGTGAAAAAGCTAAAGCTAAATTAAATAATCAAATTGATCATTTGCAATATGAAATTGAAGAAATTAAAAACCAATTAATTAATGCTGAAGATCGCTATGAAAATATTTTAAAATTAGATTCAACTTTTAAATCATCAAATGAATATAGACATCCATCGATTAATGTAACCGTACCTTTTGAATTACAACAATTGAGAACAACAAATAGATCGTTAAAACAAGAATTAGAGAATGTTTTATTAAAAAAATTACACATGAATCCATCTGAAAGAATCAACAAGAATCAGATAGTGTAAAAATTTGAATAAAATAAATCGTTTGAATATTTCGAAATGATTTGTTTTTGTTAGGAACTGAAAAATAAGATTAAAAACTAACTTGAATTTTCGGCTCTTTAATAATTTTAGTAAAAATTCGTCGATTTTTTAACTTTAGAACTGTCTGACACTCAGATTCCATGTAAGTACTCTTATTGAGAGATTGTGGATGGTCATAATTCAACGCTTCGGCTAACTCATTCTTGCTTACACTACTACTACTGTTGTTGTTCAGCCAATCAACTCTTCAAAGCAAAAAAACTATTTATCATTAGCAGAATTGTTGGCTACGTTTTTGATCGATCGTATCATTTATTTTCTAAATTTGGTCGAAATTAAATAGCTTATTATTTGTTACAAACTCATGTGTACAATCGGTCTTAAAATTGTTACTTTGCTACGTTCGCTCTCAAATATTGATTTGATTGGCTACCCGAGATTCGTGTCAGCTGTAGAATGTTTCAATTTTCTACATGATCGTTCTGACTTTAATTTATACAATAAATAATTCCAGTTGTCATACATTGATATATTTCGTAAAATCGACACTAACTTTTAAAATAATTCCAATAGAATTGATTTTCAGTTTTATATATGTTTCCCTATCTGCTTGGGAAATGATCGTAAAATACGACGTAATCATTGGCATAGGAGATCAAAAACAGTCAGCTTTATGGTTCATTTATAACCGTAATCTATCATCTCGCTTGACAAATCAAGGTTTCCTTTTTAATTAAACTTATAGATGGTGAGAGTCTGAGAATATATTTTTTTCTTTTTTGATAACTACAGAAAATAACGTTCATCTTGAGAGAATCTACATCATATATATATATATAAACGATTGATAAACGTGCTCTGATCATTCGCCTCACTATTTTTATGAATATCAATATTTACCTATTCTTTTCTTCTATACATATGTATATCAGTTCGCGTATGTTAAGATAAAACAATAGACTCATATATATATATATATATATATATATATATAATAATAAAAAAGTTCGTTTATTGTGAAAACAGAATGCATCGATTAAATTTCTAACAAATACGGAGGTCTCCTTTTTTTGTTATTAGAGACTGAAATGAGACATTCAATATATTTATTTTCAAGCTGATCATGACAAATCATTGAAGCATTATGTTTGTGATTTATCCATTAAAAGAGAAAAAGAAACAGAAACAGAAATCTAATCAAATCAATTGATGATCGACCGTGCGAAAGGAGGAGCGTATTCATCGAACTAGAAAATCATTATTTCGTTTGAACTAATCTTTTCCTAGAGAGAAGAATATGAAGAGGAAAAAATAAAGAAAGAAACCAATTCATTTTCGATCTATCTTAAAATTTCAATCGTTTAAGCCGAAAACAAAAAAATGAAACAGAATTTATCATTTCTCTTATCAATGTAAATATTGATTTGAACCAATGAGAACTAATGCTTATCTCTGACCTACTTGAAAAACAAAAATTAAAACAAAATGATTAATTAGAGATGCATGTGGTGGAATTTTTAAAAAAGCATAACACAATTTTATGCTCGCGAGTGTGTCATATATATATATATATATATGTATAGGTGACATCGTATGCAAATGTCTTCTCCACTTGACTATTGTGAACAATAGAAAATAATCAGATGATTGACAGTTGATCTTTTTTAATTAATATATTTCTGAATATGGTAAGAAAACAAAAAAAAAACCTGTACAAAAAAAGAAACGAAAAAGAAACGAAATCCTCTACTTTATGGCCAAACACTTGTTGGCCATGCTGAATTTGGCGCTTGTTGCTGTTGTCTCAAACAACTCTCATAAGAATTATGAAATTGTGTATTCGATGTTGGATATTGATGATGATGAGGATGATAACCAATCGATGACATATAAACATTGTATGCTAATGGATCAAACGTTGATGATGGATTTGTAGCTGATACCGATCCAGATAGACCAGAATCGTTTAGACTTGAACCGTATGGTGAAGATGTTGGAGATGATGATGATGCTGGCGGGCCATAGAGCGATTTACCATCTTGAACAAGTAATGGTACAGGTACACGACGAATAGGTTGTTGAGTTTGAGGAGGTGGAGAATTATTAGGATCAAAACAGAGATCTGTATAGGAGGAAGCTGATTTCGAAGAATTTTCTTGTTTAGCACGTTTAAGTTTATAACGACTAAAACAAGAAGACGAAGAAAAAGAAGTAATGAAACAGCTCGAATGATTTTAAAATATATTTACTGATTTTGAAACCATATTTTACATTGATTAGCTGTTAGACCAATATGTTTAGCTAATAATTCTCGTTCAGGTGCTGACAGATAATGTTGTGAATTAAAACGTTGTTCAAGTGTAGCTATTTGTTGTTTAGTAAAAAGTATTCTTCGTTTACGTTTTTTTCCACCATTTGAAGTTTCATTGGAATTATTCGACTTTTTCTTTTGATTATTGTTTAGTTGTGTTGGTGAAGTACGCACTGATGATTGTTGTTCATCATGATCTACAAGTTTCGATGATGATGATGATGATGATGATGATGATGAAGACGTTATTATTGTTGTTGAAGAAGGTTTTTCTTCATTAAGGCAGTTCATTGGAAGTTTTGTTGGAATTAGTGATGATGTCGATGGTACACAATGAACGGGGCTATGATGTAATGAATTGGAATTTGGTATATATGGTTCGGTTTTTTCAGTTTTAAACTCATGATTCAATGGCGACATGGAACTACGATAGGCTGCTGCTGCAGCTAATGAGGAATATGTAGATGCTGGATGATGATGATGATGTCGATCGTAACTTGGTGCATAGGGATGTGGATGATAAAGACCAAAACTGTTCATTTCTAAAAAACAAAAATAACATGTTTATGAATAAATTAAATAGACAATTTCGTGTTTTTTATTTTAAACGATTGACATCCGCCGGTAAGATCAAGCAATATCCGGACTGATGGAAAAAAAATTTAATAAACCTCAAGAAAAGTATAATTGTTGGTCAATCATTTTTCGATTGATCTTTCTTTTTAATTTTATATATATATATATATATATATATATCATACCTGGAAAATTCTCTGTACCCATCCATGATGGTGTTGAACCATAGAGTAATGGACTTTGATATGCAGCTGCTGCTGCAGCGGCTGCTGATGCTGAGCCTACTAAATCGTGTTTCATTCCGTTCATCATTGTGAATTCCTAAATAGATGCGATAGAAGAACAATTTTTAAAATATAAAAATCAATATGATAAACATATGAAAAAACTATCTAAGTTCTATACCGTCAATAAACATAGTTGTAAAGATGCGTATGTTCATCATTGTTGATAAACAAAAAAAATGAAAATGCATTTGTCCGTTTTTCCATTCTTTCTTTTTTTGTTCTTTCTCATCTATCTTTTCTCGTTCTCTCTAGATTAGAGGATGCCGCACATGAGGGACCACTCCAACAGGCTGGTTTTCAAGGATCGCTACTCAAATGGGCACTTGAAAAAAAAAGGAGGAGAAAAAGAAGAAGAAGAAAAAAATGAGATGACGATTGTTACGTACTCGTCAGCGTACGAAGAGCCACTCGTTATGCTGAAGGGATAGCCAATCTCGAGTGCACACCGTTTGTATGTTGTGCACACAAGTTGTTATTGTTGTGTATGTGTCTATGCGTGTGTGTGTGTGTGGGTGAGCACCTTTTTTCTCCTTTTTTTTCTTTCTACGATTTTTTTTTNTTTTTTTTTCTTGCTTTCAGGTAGATAGCCTCCGGAGAACTTTATCTACTTGGTCAAATAAAAGTAAAAGAGAAGGAGAAGGGGGAAAATATATATGAGAAGAATGAATAGCGAACACACCGTCTCCGTGTAATCTGCACTTGAACAAGAATGAGAAAGACAGAGAGATGGAGAGAGCAAGAGACACAGCACAGAGAGAAAAAAGAAAGGCCTGTCAAATTGATTTCATCGTTCGTATCATATGCAAATAGTGGAGCACTTCTCTTTCTCTTTACCTCTTTTTCTTTTTTTTCTTCTCCTTCTTACTTCGAAGTTTAATCACCATACAATTGACTTTGCATTCACATTTATGAATTATTCCATTCATCATTCACGAAACACTAACATCAACCGTATGAGAAAAAGAAAACGACAGAAAAAAAAACAATCCGATTGGTGTAAAATTCGATCGTGAAAAAGAACCAATAAAAAGTTTACATTGTTATTTTTGTAAAGAATAGTTTTACCTGTATTTTAATCATGATATAGAATAATAAAGGGTTTGTTTAAAAGTTTCCTCGAGAATATTTAAGATAAATTTGCATTGGTTAAGTTCAATATTTTATTAATAAAGCAGAGTTTCTTTTTCGCAAATTTAGGGATTCAGTTTGACAATACTCAACTTCAAGTTTGTTTAAGAAAAAAATTGGCAAATATAAGAAAAAATATAGAAATTGATTTCCTCCCCCCTCTTATATATTAAGTTACGAAAACAAAAGATTATTTTTAAACTAATCCCTAAAAAATCAAAATAAGAAATTTAAATATTTTAAAATTCAATTCAACTGTTGCGTTTGTTTTTCTGTTTTTAAAATCTCGCAATATTCCTTAGTACTTTAATACGATTTAGACAGAATGTCTATTTTTGTTCCATAAGAAGAGAGACATTTTCAATCATGATTTGTAACAGAAGTCTCATATGCTATTTTCTCTATTGTGAAGAGTATTCGATGTAATTGAAATGCCACCAAAATTAATAGGTGTAAAATTATAACTGACACGTTTACATCTTGGCACGTGCTTCAATTGAATTGAATAGAAAATTTTCAATTCTTCTTCTTCTTCTTCTATCAATCTATTTGATGGAGAAAGATGATTTTCATATGAAAAACTTTGACAAAGTATAGGTTTCGACCCTCCCCCCCCCCCCCCCCCCTCTAAAAGAAAAGAAAAAACGTTCATATCAATAGTAGATTAAGGACTGCAACAAATGTGTAGTTGGTCTTGCCTTTCGATTTTTTCCCTGATAACAAACCAAGCGAAAATTTTTATAGTAACTCAAATCGGATTTTGAAAATGATGATTCATTATCATAATTATAATTCCTTCCTATTTAACTACGATTCCCGTGTTAGTTTAGTCGAAGACAAAGATATTCTTTGTTTGAAATCTTTTCTTTTCTAATTGAATTCTATTTGAAAATCATATGGTAGAACGTCAAAAGAACGCTAGAAAACAATTGTTAAGATCTCTTATCTACTTACATACTGTACACTCGATGGATTTGAAAAGATTATTATCTGGATAGTCAAGAACACAAAAAGAACACGAAACTCTTGACTTGTCGTCGTAGTACACACTTCACATGCAAGTTACATCAATCGTTTTTGCGTGTGTGTGCATCAGACATGTGCCAATGTCTTCGAACCGTTCGTTTTTCTTCTCAGATGAATTTAACTTATACATAATAGTAGCTAGTTCGAGCAAAAAGAGAAAAGACATGAAACTTTCTCTCGCCCTCTTTTGCGTTTTTTTTCTTTTTTTATTCTAATGTTTAAAAAAAAACCTTTGTTCATGACAAATAAACAAGGACGAATCTTCACTATAATGTTCTTCTCATCATTATCAACACTTATTCACTCTCATTTTCCCCATTTACTCCAGGCAAATTGTCCGATAAATGTAGAGATGGTGAGCACTTATGTTGTGAACAAGTACATGAAATACTTAACTGGAGGCCTTTTCTTTTTCTCTTCACTACAATAACGAACGCCTGTCAGAATGTCTACTACTGATGTTGTTGTTATTGTTATTGTTGATGCACACCATTTTAGTTACTTGCCAATTGAAGTATGTTACTCTTTCAAATAGATGTAAACTCTTTTTTTAAACCAAAATCTTCGAATTTAATGTGCAGGTGATGATCTAAGACGGTTAAATCAGAAGAAAAATCAATACTTTGCTTCGTTTTTTTTCTCAGGATACTTGAAAATATGGCGAAAGAGATCAGTGAAAGAATTAATTTTTTTTACTGATCCCTAAAGGCTTCGCGTATATGAAGAATATTGATATGACAAAGAGAAGTTGTTCGACGTTGTTTTCTTTTCATTTGATGCCAATTGTCACCTTTTGTATTGAATTGAATCAAACAAAGAAGACATTTTTTTTCAATTATATTATGTTGATCTTCTTTAATTTACTTTTAATAATTAAAATTATAATACTAGTATTGCCAGACTTTTACAAGTGTAGATTTTGACAGGTGTTAGCATATATATATATATATACGAGTGGCAACAACAAGTATCAGTAAAAGTATTGGCAAATACTACTTGATTGAAGATGACTTATTCTGCTGTTTTCGCAAAGATTAAGAATATATATATATTGAAATATTGTTCTAAATTTTTATAGGTCAGATTTTTAGAATAAAGGGCTGAAAAAAGTGTTGAAATCGGATGATTTTTCATGTGGAAGACAGAAGATGACTCATTCTGAAGCCTATTGAAACAATACATTTTCTAATAAAAAAAGAAAAAAAGAACTTCTCGGTTCCTTCCTATATGATCTGCATTGCTCATAATATTGATATGGCTTGTCGTTCGTTTCTTCATCGAAAATCAATATTCGAAAGAAGTTTATTTCAGTTGCATGTGTCAAGAGATCTTCGGTAAAGGACGTCTACAGTGAAAAGAAAGTCTAATTAATTAGAATGCATTTCAATAGGAAATAAATCAGTTGCATACAGTTTATAATAGTCTATTTTTGTCGAGTGCAGTTTTTTATTAATTTCAATCGTCAGAGGTGTGCACCACGTACGAACGGCTTAAATCTTGAAGAATTCAACCTAATTCATATTCGTTTTGATCAAAACAAAAGGTCATAAAATTAAAATTTCTGTAGTCAAAATTCAAAAAAAGGCTATACCTATTCTTACCTTATTCAAAAAAAAATTCTTTCACCTTGCTCAAATTATATTTTGGTTTATTGAAATTGTTTCTTTTTTTCGTGAATTTTCTTTATGAAAAGCTTCTAAACCAGAGCTCCGCGTGGGACGTCCCATGGGACGGGATGGGACGAATATTTTTAGAAAATTTTAAGCAGATAAAATAGAATCGAAGTCTCTTTCGATATGATTCTATGATATGCATACTATCTCTATCCATCAAAAACTTAGGTCGTTGTCTTAGATGACTTTTAACAGTTTATATTCGTCTTTTAAAAATATTTTTGGTAAATTGAACAACATATACCGAAAATGTTTTAAAATATGAGAATACAATTTGAAAGCGGTCACTTACGCCAATAAACATAATTTTAATGGATAAAGATAGTAAGCATATAATAGAATCACATCGAACGAGACTTCAATTCTTTCTTGTTTGCTTAAAATTTTCTAAAAATGTTCGTCCCATCCCGTCCCATGGGATGTCCCACGCGGAGCTCTGTTCTAAACCATCCGAATAATTGCGGATTTTTTACAAATAAAATTTATGATCAATTTATAGACTAAATCTGATTAATAATTGCAAAAAATGTCCCCATATGAGTTTAATTTTTATAACATAGAATAAATTTACAGAATATGAAACGAATATAAATAAAAAATTTCTACCTGAACGATTTTACAATTAAACGTAAATGATATTCATTTATCTCACAACATATTCATTAGAGCACAATAAAAGTTGGCATACGGAAGAGATAAAAAACAACTTATTCTTTTTAAATTTCGATTTAATACTTATATTTTAGTCAATTTAATGAATGAAATATTATTGCATAACTAATAGTTCATAGAGACGCGACGATACACTTTACATTCATCATTCGATTTGCATAATTTATAAAAAAAAGGAAAAGTATAAAATATGAATTGATTTCGATCATATTTTATGACTTTCGTACTTTATCGATATAATCGAAAGATTTTCATTGTTCATAAGATCAAATTTAATCTTTACGACAAAATAAACTTCATTGACTTCGATTGAAAATTTTTTCATTCGTTAAAATCATGACGAAATTTAACTTCCATCAAAAGATGTTTTGCTCTAGTATTCGAATCAATGTATTTCGCTAATACACTGAATACCCTCACATTCCTAGATAAATACAGTAAATAGTTACAATCACAGCGGAGAACTTTCAACAGTTTATGAATGTCGTTTGTGGCTCTTGATGTTTGTGTATCAACATTAAAAACAAATCAGATGTTAAAAGTCTTCATTGACATTGAAGGTAAAAGTGTATTCCGACGTTTAAAAAAATAAGTCATGTTCAGAAATGATACTTACAAACAGAGAAGAAAGAAAAAGTCTACTTGTTTCTTTTAATGTAACGACAAGTCTGGGTCGATAAAAGAAAATCGTGATCAATTAATGGTCGACGTGCAATATTATAACGGTTTTAATCGGTAATGCAATAAATGTAATTAGTTGGGTCATTTTTCTTTTGTCCGAAGAAAATTTTATTTTATTAGAATAAATTATTTCACTTACAAAATAAAGCATAGATTTTGCTGATGTTAATTTTTGTAAATAAATTATTCAAGTAAAATTAAATACAATGGAATTTCATCTATTTGTTTTCCTTTTATAAGCAGAAAAGTTATTTCAATAGGATTCCCGAGTCGAACTTAGGTATTCAAATAAATAGAGATGTTCCGATCGGGGACTAAGCGTCACTCTTGAAAAGTTTTGTTTCTTTCTTGTTCGCAAATTTGTAAACAAAAAAGAAATCCTGGCGACCTCTCGACTCGAATGCAAACAAATCTTGATTTCGCATTTGATTTTGTCAATATAAAATTTAAATGCATATATTGAATAAAAAAAAAAAGTTTTTTCTTGTGTGAGTGGTAGATAATTCAAACTTTCATTTCATTCGATCGATTGATTTTTTTTTCAAGAACAGTAATTCTGTAAATGAGATCGATAGAGAAATTGTTTTTAAGAATAATATTTTTTTTATGCATGTAGTTGGAAAATTTTTTTTATTGAGGGCCATTAATAGTGTATGATAATAGGCCATAAAATTTAGCCACAACCAAGATGTTCTTATCATCTATAGACAAATATTTTTCATAGAAGATTTTAAAAGTAAATAGAAATACTTTCTTTCGTTATGTTTTTGAGCTAAAATTAAACTTTTTATATATTTGTTAGTGTAAGATTTCATTTATAAACCGATTTCAAAGTGCGATTGCATTAAAATAGAAGTGTTTTGAATCAACTTTTTTTCTCTTTATTATAAACATAAACGTTGGTTGCTACTTCTTTTGAATTCAAACATCGCCCACAACAAATTCATTTCTATAACTTTCATAACTGTTTGGTTAACATTCAAACTTATTCCGAGTTTTTTTTTCTTCTCTTTCTCGCTGTCTCTATATTTTTGATTACTTTTTGTTCTTTGTTGTGCCATCGTCTATTTTCTTTTGTTATAGGCAATCAAACTTCTTTTTTTGAAAAAACTTTTTCTCATTTTTTTCCGTCGTCGTTAAGTAAGAGAATAGAGAGAGAGAGAGAGTATTGCCAATGTTTGAAAGCGAACGGAGAGAAATGGGCATCCGTTTTTGTGATGATTGTGACATGCGTATCACTGTTTGTGCATGTTAATCGTTGTTGGCAACAACAAAATCAGCATACAGTATTTAACTATTTGCGGGCCGTCATACATATTTGTGTGTTTGTAGTCTCAACGTAGTAGATAGAGATTAAATCGAACGATGATCGTTCAATCGGCGCCAGTCATATTAAAACAACGAAATCAAGTTAATCGAGAATGTCTTTATGCATGGTATCCAGAAGTTGTAATAGATTCGCAAACGACAAAACCGATGGGACCAAGAGATATTTATATTCACAAAGGAATCGACAAAGATCTTATACAACAGGATTCGCAAAAAAACAGACGTAAGAATAACATTTTGTATATAGTTGATTTAAGAACAAACGAAGAAAACAAAAAATACAAATTTTATCATTTAGCTCTATTTTATTGTGAATATAATTTTTTCCATTTTCTTCTTCTTCTTCTAGTGATCAATAATAATGATAATAGTAATAATAATGAAGTTATCAGACGTTACACACAAAGTATGACACCAAGTCAACCTATATATCATTCGGCAGATACACTCGATGAAGCATTAACAACACCATGGGCGTTACACTATGAAATAAAACGAACACCAGCTACACCAAACCCTCCATCGCATTCTACTGAGAGTATGTAGAAATGGAAGCATGTTTTTTTTTCTTTTTTAGGTACATCCATATATGAGTAGAGCAGGTGTTTCTTTTTTTGACAAAATTTATTGTTCTTATTCTTTTCCAAGAAGTCTTAAAAACAATAAATAATTGCTTAAATAATGAGTCGACATGAGCTAATCTATTTCATATATATATATACATAGAATAATAATAATCTGTTGACAGTATTTTCATGTGTCATTTTTATTTCAACAAAATGTTGTTTTTTCTCTTTCTGATGACGATGAATTTCAAGTTAAATCAATAACCATTTGCGAACACTTCATCTTGAAAGAAGGAAAAAAATTGAATTAATTCATTTTCATTTTCATTTATCCTATTTCGATTTATAAAGATAAAAACCTCGACTATTTTTTAAGTGCTCTATATAATTGTAATCATATTCAAACCATAGAAGTCGTATAGAATTTGACATGCAAACATAAGCCTTGAATTGCATATTGTATCAAATCGGAAATGAAAGTTTTCTTTTCTTTTATTGATTCATAGAAATGCCAGAAACGATCTATAATTGAAATTTATATTGATATCTATGCATTAGACTATTGCTGATAATGATACTATATTTAATTAATAAAAATTTCATAAATTATCTACACTATTGAATCTATATTTCTTTTTCTGTATTAATTATGTATACTTACACGGTCATTATTGCCAAGACAGTGCTTTTTTTATTATTGATCTTTCATAATTTTCTTTTAATTGAACGTCTTCTCTATCAAAACAATAATCATTTGTTCTTCTTCTTCTTCGTTTTGTTTTTATTAGCAGCACGCGAAGAGATACCGCATCGATTGAAGAGTGCTCCAGTCACTCGTTCACAACCGTTAACATCCGTTCTTACTATTCCTGAGCCAAGATTTGCAACTCCTCTTATTCCGGTTACAACAATTGAATTACCACGAACACCATTAACACCAAAACCTAAACAACGAGCTTCATCTGCTAGAGCACGTCTTAATACAACAGTTCCTATTTGCTATGAACAAACGGATGATACCATAAAACAACAACGTCGGCAAATAAAATCCGCACAATTAATTCGACAAAACGATGAAACAAGATTGCCCGATGAAGAATATCAAACAGGTTCGAATCGGATTGATTCTGAAACAACACAACAACAACCATTATTATTCGTTTCTTCAACACCTACTAATCTCCATCCAAGACCAACTAGTGCGCCTGCGAATGAACTACCATCAACATCTATCGATAAAAAAACTATTCGTACTAAGATTGAAATAGATCCTATTCCACTTAATCCGCATTATATTCACCGTCCAGGTGTTATTGCAGCTACTAATACTTATAAAATGCCTATAGTACGAGAAAATTCAGCATCTAGAAAAATGAATAGACAATCTCATCGAAGACACCATCATCATAATCATCATCATAATTCTCATCATCGTGACAAACAACATGAACCATTACTTGCGTTAACACCTATGTTACAAACAACAAAATTACCCGTTGAAATTGATGGCATTAAGTTAATATATGATCCAACATTAACAATAGACGATGCATCCTTAAACTTAACGAAATATTTCATTGAAGGACGTTTATATTTAATAAAAGATCAACATTATAATGTTTTAGAAAATATTGATCCCAAAGCAATCGAAAAATATAATCAAAATTCGAAGTAAGTAAATTGTCATTGATAAACCAATGCAAGAAAACTCTTTGATTTTTAGTCTTGCTCAACGTTCAAAATATTATCAAACAATTCCGATTGAAAAATTTCAAATACCTAAACCTCCACAAGAAGTTCATTACAATGCATCAGAAACATATTTTTATAATACAATACCAAAACGTGTACATCGCTATGTGGTCGACCCGAATTTTATATCAGAAAATCTTAATATTAGTGGAAGATCTTTGTCAAAGCGAACTGCACCAACAGCAACAACTGTTGTTCAGCCCACTATTAATGATATTAATCGACAACAAGCAACACCGGCAACTGTTTATAGTTGAAATATGAATAAAGACCTAATATAATTATTTTTCTTTTCTTTTATTCTTGGTGATCTTATTCTTTTTTTTCTTTATCGTGCTTTTTGTATAATATATATGAAAAAAAACTAATTAGTCGTTTTCGTTTCCATGATTATTATATCATTAAAAAGATGACTGCTGAAGACATAATAGTTTGAAACGGAAGAAAAAAAAAGTGAGAAGATTCCTGACATCCATTAAATTCATCAGTTGAAATATAATATTTATATAGTTGCCCGTCTTAACGTCATCAACGCGGCAATGATGAAATGGATGATGATGATGAGAAAAATTGCATCGATGATAAATACCAGAGACTTCTTTTCTTTTAATATCTTCTTTTGACATTAGTCAGGTTTTTCTATTCTGTTTTAGCTGTAACTTTTTCTAAATGAATATATTATTCAATAGAAACCTAAAAATAGCACATTATTTAACAAGACTCTGCTAGAACATATTCTACAGATAAAGTAGAAGACCATATACAATTGAACATAAACATGGCTCATTCATTTTGACGAGAACAGTCAACGTGCTAGTCGGTCTATTGTGAGTATCGCCCAAGCAGTACCCAAGTAAATAATGAGAGTAGGAAAATATGAAGAAGAAAAAAAATAAGACGAAAGAACAATAAAAGCAGACGCTGACGATGTACGAATAGATCTATCAAAAAAGTGAAGAGAGAGAGAGAGAGAGACAGGGAACGAGAATTATTGATTGGAAAACGTATGGGAATAAAAATTGACAAAAATTTTCTGGCGTGTCTGTATATCTAATTATCAAAGCTATGTCGATGTATCGTTTTTGATTATCAAATAGCGTCGACGAAAATGTGCATTCGATTGAACGCATTAGCATTTCTACATTAGAGATTCCATAAATAGAAACAAAGGAAATTAATTGGTTTGTAATACTACTAGATATGCTTTTTTCTCTGCACTTGTAAGTTCGTATAGAAAGCAAGACACAAACGAGAAATAAGGCAGTCATGAAAGATATGAGACATTATCTAGTCTAGATAAGGTGCCGCTAAAGCAGAATTGAAGTAAATTTTGTTTCTCGTTTGTTTGTACATGGTTTGATAGAGCTTGAAACGCTGATCACGAATATATACTTTTTATTTCGATTTGATCTTTTTCAGCTGAGAAAATCTTAAAAACCAAGAACGGCTGAAAAAGTGCTGTTTTTTATTAACTTTTGTTTTTCTTACATAAATTGTCAAATTTTTATTTTAGTTCTTTTCTGAGCATTTGTAAAGTACTAAATTCTGTATGAGCATGAAAAACTGAGTAGGAAAATGTCATTAGATTAGATGTAGACCTAAAAAAGAAAAATCTTTCTTATCTCATATAAATAGCTCCATCAGCCGAAAAGTATGTGTCAGTGAGCGTTCTTGTCAAGCTATCTGGTTTTTTTGTAGCAGAAGCCAGAAACAATTGTTTCATCTCATTAGAATCGCCGAATCATGCGCTACAAAAGCTATTATTTGGTTTTTTTAAATTTTATTTTATCGTTGGGTAATTCGAATTTTCTCGCTGTTGAGTGATAGTATGTAGCAAAAGGACGAAAAATGTGCATTTATTGACCAGTTTTCATAAGAATAACTAAGTCAAAAGGCAAAACCAATAGCTTATTCAGAATCAGCGTTAAAATCTACATCGACCCATATATATTTATTTGAATTTTATTTTCTGAGAAAAATTCACCTGTGGGGGGACTAGGGGAAAATTAAAAAAAATTATTCTTGAGCGAGACCACGGGCTTTTTTCCGTCAGAAATATTTTTGTACCAAACACTTATGAGTCGATGTAGATTTTAACGCTGATTCTGAAAAAGCTATTGGTTTTGCCTTTTGACTTAGTTATTCTTATGAAAACTGGTCAATAAATGCACATTTTTCGTCCTTTTGCTACATACTATCACTCAACAGCGAGAAAATTCAAATTACTCAACAATAAAATAAAATTTAAAAAAACGAAATATAAATTTTTGTAGCGCATGATTCGGCGACTCTAATGAGATGAGACAATTGTTTCTAGCTCGTGTTACAAAATACTAGATAGCTTGACAAGAACGCTCACTGACACATACTTTTCGGCTGATGGAGCTATTTATATGAGATAAGAAAGATTTTTCTTTTTTAGGTCTACATCTAATCTAATGACA
>OENM01000937.1:0-39163 GCA_900239745.1 Rotaria magnacalcarata
CTTTATCAATGAATGCAGCTGTTGAAGTAGACGTAGCTAAAATGAAATTTTACAATTTTTTTCAAATCAAAATATATTTCACATGCATATCAGATCGTAGGAATATTGATAACTGTAGGTGAATATTTTTGTTTTAGTCAAAATCAAAAATAGTAATTTATAAACTAATCGAATTTATGATTAGATCACTGAAGCATAAAATCCGAAACATTTAATATCTAAAGATCTATATATTTACTTCTGTTTCATAAGTATCAAGTCTATTTTTAACTGTCANGGAGATTCATAAGTATCAAAGCACTTTATCGATTGCAATCCATTTTAGTTTTTCAAAGTATAGTTTCAGAAATTTTTCTGGTGCTTAAAATAGATAAGAGAATCTCACAAGTTGTAGACGTCGTCGTTGCGGTTGTTGTCGTTGTGGTTGTCGTCGTTATTGAGGTTGCAGTAGCTATAGATGATTATGCATAAAATTTCAAGGTAAAAAAAAAGTAATGAAATATAATTCATTAAAGTCATTTTGTATAAAGAATTTAATTGTCCAACTGGGATTATGTGCGAATGCTGCGGTTTTAGGTGATTCTATTCGCATCACTGAAGATGTGCAGAAACTCTTTGTGAAATTCTTAGAATTTTGTTTTTGAGTTGGGTCAAAGAAGTTTGAGCAGTGTTTTCATTCTCGGTATTGATGCATTTACTAAAAGCACTTCTTTCGATCTTCTATATTTGGAGAGTCAGTACAATCCTTTATGGGTGAAAGTGTTTGATAAGTATAAGATCGGCTTACACTTGGATCAATCCCACTCGAAAAATACGAACTCGGATCTTTTCTTTTCAATATTTTGTTGATAATATTTGATTGATTTTAAAAATGAATATTTATACTGCTAAACTATTTGAAACTTTACAATTTTATGTCATACTTTGTGATGATAGATCTCGTACGTAAGCAGTAGTCACCATTGCTAACGCAATTCCACCTACTGAGAATCCGATAAGAATCCAGAAAATGATTTCTTTTTTCCTATGCATTTCGCTATAATAAAACAAAAAAAAATATGGTAAACGAACGCATAGATCAAAGTAGAAAAAACTACTAAATTCATTACCTTTCAGTTTTGATGGTGTCATTTTTCGTTGACGTATTCGCCTGGTCATAAGTCTGAAATGATGACGATGATTGTGTATTCCAAGCATTGAGCCTCGGTGATGGTTCTATATCCCAATCATTGTTTTTTGGAGATAATTCTAAATCCCAATTACTCATCGCCGCAGATCGCTCTACATTCCAAATACTCATTGTTGAAGTTGGTTCTTGATCATAAACGCGATGTATTGAGAACACATCAGGATGATCGATCGAGACTGGCCATCTATCTTCATTATTGTTTTCCATCTTTACTGATCAGAATTGAATAAATTTTGACAAGCTCATCGACAGCAATGAAAAATACTGATGACTTTCACGGTCTTCCTTTAGTGAAGGAAAAATACTTTGAAATTAAAAATTGTGCCTTGATTGAATGATCTTATTTGCATTTCGTTTTCTCCCAATGACAACGTCATATTCCCACAGACTATTCAGCACACAAATGTGTATACAAAAACAAATATTATAATTAATTCCTGCTTTCAGCATCGTCAAACTCTCATTGTGGCAATAAAGTCGAGTACTTCTATGCACTCAAAGATTTTAATAATCAGCCTGTTTACATAAAATTCATCATGGTTTAGTTAAAATATTCAATTTTTCTACGTCATAGTGGCGTATCTACATCGTTTTCGACTATTTAAGTATCTCAGAAGATTCATGCATAGATAATGATCGATTATGTACTCTTCTTTTGGAAATGATACGTTTCGCTTTTTGTGTTGACAATACTAATGATTTCTTTCTCCGTATCAATATTTATACTGATTTCTTCAGATGTTATCTCTAGATGAAAGTGAGTGTAAGGGACACTAGATGTGGCGTTCTGATAGCTACATGTGCGTAACTTTAGCAAAATCGTTTTTGAGTCTTATAGATTGTGTAAATTCAAATTGGTCATATCTATTCTCTAAATACATGACTGCCAAAACCAACAGATAAACAATTAAGAAGATAAACATGTAGAAAGTAAAAATGTCGAAAGAATAAATGATGAAAATGTTGAAGTATAAAAATGTCGAAATATAAAAATGTCGATAGCTAATATGTCGAAAAGTGAATATATCGAATGAACAATAGAGAAAAATCGTTTGTGACATTTTTTTAAGGATATAAAAAAACTAGGTATTTAAGCTATGTGTATTCAATAAAAAAAGAAGAATCGGAAAAAAATAAACTGTTCGATAAGTTAATTGACCAATATTAATATAATTTCTCTTTCGTAGATCATTTTTTTTTAGCCACGACCCAGGTCGACTGATCCGACATCGAATCCGATAGGAACCTGGAAATATCCTACAATCCGATACAATTCTATCGGATTCCTCGACCCAGAATCCAACGATAATTCTGTAAGATCTGACAGGATCCGATAGAATCGTATTGGATTCCAGTCGGATCGGATGGGTTCCGATAGGTGCCTACTGTCGGATTGCTCGACCTGGGGATGAAAGAGAGACCATGAAGAAGATCAGACGCATNAATTAAATAGTCACTATATCGTTTATACAATGTGTCGATTCGTTTTTAAGTGACTTCCAATGGCATCTTTATGAAAAATAGATGGATATCATACATTCCATTTGATTTACTCTTCAACTATGGAATGTTTCGACATTTATATATTTCGAAATTTTTGTATTTCGACATTTTTTCCTTCGACATTTTTATTTTCGACATTTTTGTTTCTACCAAAGTTGGGAGAATCAAAATGATATTCTACTTAGAAATCTAATTACAATAAAAGAGGCATGTTCGTTCCCATGTCATCAAAATCGTGTCACTTTTGCCGATTAATGACGATATTGAGCCAAAATCGCGATTAATCGCCATTTTGGCTCAATATCGTGATTAATCGGCAAAAGTGACGCGATTTTGATGACATGGGTTACCTTTTATTTGCTAATGACATAACTATAATCAAAAAATATGGCACTCAGTATAATCTAGTGATGAAAATTAAATTAGATTCAATCAAAACAAGGGAGAAATCAGAAAAGCTAAGGTTTATTTTTTCGAAAAAGATAAATAAAACAAGTACAAGAGACGAATAAAATTTTTTTTCTCATCGAAATCAAACAAAAATAGTACAGTCGGCGGTAAGAAGCTGTGAAATGACTCGCTGTTCATTCAAAGGAATCCGCAAAGTCTCCTTGAAGAAATCATATAGCATAGACGAGCAAGGTGTCGACAAGACCAAATTAACCTGCCAACAATAAAAAAAATACATACTGATCGTAGAAATGACATCAGCTCATGTCATTCGGCGAATAAAAACTTCATAGCATTTCTTATCCTGGATACATGACAAGTACCTCTACTATTGACAATATCAATAGCACGATGATATATCATTAACTGTAACAATAGCGTTAACTATTGTATTGTTTCATCAGTGCAAATTTTCATAAACTGCTCAAGCGTCCTTAGTTGGTGTCAATCACAATTGAAAAAGTCAAATTTCAGGGGTGCCTAATACGCACTTCAAAATAATCGCAACAGTAAAAGTGTATTTCCAAAGCTTGAATCATATTTTAAAACTCGCTCTTATCACAAAGCGGTACACTTACGAGGGAATATATCCAACTGATAAATCGTTTTTCGGATCGGGCTTCATGCATTTGGTAGACCCTATTGAGGTATGAAAAACCCCAACAGGACAAATACCCATAAGTCTTCTGTCTCGAATTATAGGCATTTTACTGGAATTTTAGTCTTTACCACGGTATATACTAACAAATTTAATGATGATATTTCGACCTGAGATTTTGCCTATAGACAGGTCTATTTATGAGTAGGATGTCCTGAAATTTTCGGCTCAAACAAATGTTTTGTTCCCGAGGTATTTAACTTCCAAAAAAAAAAGAAAGTCTAGAATCCTTCGTGAAATATCAGTGATTTTTGGAAGCTAAATATCTCGGGAATAAAACATTTGTTTGAGCCGAAACTTTCAGAACATCCTACTCATAAATAGACCTGTCTATAGGCAAAATCTCAGGTCAAAATATCATCATTCAATTTTTTGGTATATACCGTGGCAAAGACTAAAATTCCAGTAAAATTCTTATAATTCGAGACAGAAGACCTATGGGTATTTGTCCTTTTGGGGTTTTTCATACCTCACTAGGGTCTATCAAATGCATGAAGTCCGATCTGAAAAACGATCTATCAGTTGGATCTATTGAAAGACGTTAGCGTTATTGCTGTAATCGATAATGACAAAAATGTTTGCTTATTTCAATGACTATTTCCGTAGGATAACATGTATTAGAATATATCAACAAACTCAATGCTCCTTAATGCACGCCCAATATATATTTCTTGTTTTTCAGTCAGTTTGTTATCTAGTTAAACTATTGAAATAAACTGAACAATTATTCGGCGTCATCATTGATTATTTATTTCTTACTGATTTGCTTAGCATAATCAAGACAAACATAAATTTAAAAGTATCAATTAAAGTTTCAATGTTTAGATGATCATCAAAAACGGGTCTATCTTTATGAAGTAAAAAGTCATCTGTTGCTTTTTTTTATTCAGGCTATCAAATATTTTATTAAAACTATTACATTCTTTTGTCGATTGATCATATGCTAAACATATCATTGTTTTAATTGATTATAAAGATGTTCTTGTTTTCTTTATTTTTTTACTTTGAGCACTCTGGAATAATAATAAAACAGAACAAGGAAAAATGAACACACACACTCACAAAGATACAAGAGACAAATAAGCGAATAGAATAACACAATAGAAGGACTGATCAAGAATAATAGCTTATTTGTGTCCTTTTAGTTTGAATATATTTTCTAAGTGTTCATCTGAATGTATACTTGATATAAGGAACATCTTCAACATCGTTTCCTTCCAAATCATCACATAACATATCTAATGTAAGAGAACGAACATGAGGAGGAATCTTTGATTTGGTTACCGTTTCAAAAAGTTCAGAAATTCTAAAAAAATAAATAATAATTTGAACATAAATAATAATCGAAAACAGAAATTGACATACTTTCGTTTCATATCTTGTGCTTTACTTCCTTGACGCATAAAATGTGGACTGTAGATAACGGACATTCCTGCTGAAACCATGTTTGGCACCAGTTTATGCTCACGCTAAAATTAATAATTCAAAAATGAAAATCTTAAATTCTGCATTCATGTTTTTGTCTTTACTCTAAAGTATTCGATAAATGCTTCTAGGCTCATATCACCTTGTACTTCGAATCGATCCCATAAACTAAATTCTTTGTCAAGATACTAAAATTAAAAATATTTCATAGTTTTCCAGAAATGATTTCTCGGTTAAAACGAGTTATTTACTTTTTGACGTTTAGGTGGTACTGGTTCAGAAAATCCAAAAAATGGTAAGGCCAAATTAACAAATCCATTTCGGTATGATTCAATCTTTTTGTGATTCTGAATAAATTTATAAACTTCAAGACAAACAAGACCAGTAACCATCGCCGTTGTTGTTGCAATAGCTGGAATAATATTTCCTGCAATTCGTTTTATTTTACTTCGATCAGCTGTTTGAATTTCATAATTTTCAGCTCGCAAGTTTGCTGTAGCCGTAATATAATCCATATGAAAATTAGTGTCATCGTCTTTCTCGAATTCATGTGGTTGAATTTTAATGCTAACTACTTGTTCAGGAGTCGGTAATCGATCGAGAAGCTGTTCAATTTCTATATCGTTTGCACTTTGACCATTTTTACGCATTGCAGTTATATTTTTTTGTCTATCACTATCGGCTCTCATTTGTTCATCATTTTCATGTATTGTAACACCAGCCTTTGGCTTAAATTCAGGTATGTGTATTTTTGCAACTTGTTCAGCAATCAGTTCACGATCACGTGTTTGCGGAATTTGGTAAATGTGCGCAAGTAAATTTGATGCAGCCACAACAAAATCCAAATGAAGTGGATTATTAACATCAAACTTCAAAACATGTGGACATCGTTTATTTCCACTCCAGAAACGTTCGCCTTTACTTGTAACATGATCACGTGGAAAATTGAAAAGTAATTGGGCGATTGTATTATGAAATTGTTGTTCGAAAAGATGTCGTGCCTATTAGAAAAGAAATATTTTATTTTTTGTTTTTCTAAATAATTTATATTTACCCAATTGATACAATCGGAGAACGAGTTTGGACGGCCACTACCAAGAATGCGTTTAACATTTTCGATAATTTCTGTTTTATCGTATTCTGAATGATTTTTAGATGTTCGTTCGGCGAATTCTTTTGCGCCTCGCATAAATTCTTCGGCTTGTTGAGCGGGAATTGTAAAAAGACCAGCAAAATTGTCACGCGCCCATTCAATTGTATGTTCAATTAAATTGGGAAAATTACGTAAAGTGCACATAGGTACTGATGGATCAGGTGGATCATTAGTCGATGAATAGGATTCAGTAAGAAATGGAACAACAACTTGTACACTTGCTTTTGTACCTAAAGTACCACTATCAACCAATGGTTTCTGATAGTAGACACAGCGGCGATCAATATATTGACCTTAAAAGAAGAAGAAACATCATTATAATTTGTACGAAGTTAGTTTTTGTACAAGTGAAACAATTGTAAGTACGAATGAATAGATAAGAAGAAAATTATTGATGTGAGCAATTCTTGGAAAACTCACTTCCTTTAATTCATTTGGATAGATAATGAACATTCTAGCAAGTCGTCGGATGACTGTATTCTACATCTTTCAATACAATTCATAGAAAAATACTTTTTTTATCCTCATGAATATTAATATCGCATTTATTTCATATGCAATAACTCACACTTTTGCTGTTCTTTTCTTTCGTCCTTCTAACATCACGTTGATTGAACAATGTCACATTCAGTCATTGAGATTAAGCTAATCAGACACTACAACGAATCCTATCGGATTACATAACTTTTAAGTATAAAGGTATCTTTGAGGCACACATAGGTAAATATTCTTGACATCGTTTACAAGTAGAATAAGTCTGAATTCCTTAGATAAATCCTTATGCTTAAGTGATAGACAAACTATCTACTCTTCAATAGCAGTTTCTGACCGATTGGACTCAAGTAGAAGAAACAATGATAACATATTTTTTAAATGTCCGAAGTGGCCTATCGAAAGAATTATCATTTTCATCAAACAAATAAGTGCAAAACGTAATTGTTTGACTGAACAGTTCTATTTTGTTTTGGCAAAAGATACTTACGAGCTTTGACGTTGTCGAGTGCATTCACCAAACCGTCTAAGTCTTCGAAATATTGATCATTAAATATATGTTCTGTTTCTGGTAAAACTCCGTCAACATAGGCACGAATATTCATACGTGAATTCATTGCCTTTACTGCTTCAGCTGCAACTGTTGATTTCATTTTCTGAAAATATGAATAGAATTTTGTCAATTCAATTGTACTCAAATCATATCGAAATTCAACAACTTACGCCTATATCCCATGAACGAAATAGAAATTGTCGATTCAAATTTGATTTTTCAATTGAATCCATATCTGTTACATAAACATAACCCTCTTCACTACATCCAATGCCCATCATAGCAAAGTTTTTCAACATTTCACAACCAATGGCACCCGAGCCGACCTATATGCCAATAAATTTTTATTATTAATTATCTTAAAATATTCCTATGTTTGTTGTGTTTTTCTTACCACAAAATATTTTGATTTGCCTAATTGTTTTTGAAAATCTTCGCCGAAAATGATTTCTTGTGAAAAATATCGCGAAGACTTCGTCGGTAAATTAACTACTGTTGGAGATTCGGTTGTCGCTTCATTCGATGGTAGAAAAACATTTTCAGGTAAACATTCGATCGCGTCGAAATAGAAAAATTGTCGAATCGGCATAAATTTTCCTGTGACTGCCTAGTAAAAGCAAAATCAAAATCAATTCAATTCATAATGTCAATTAATTACTTTCATGGCTTCTTGCGCAGCAATACCACCAATAACAGCTTGCATTGGACATAAATCACCAGTACATGTTTTAGCAAATAATTTTATCCAATGTTTATTCAATTCATCTGTTAATGGTTGTTCTCGATTTTCAGTATTTAGTTTTTCAACTATTTCAAGGAATTTATCTGCATCACCCTAATAAGAGAAAAACAAGTATTAAGTATGAAAAAAAGGATTCGTTATAGCATACATCATCCCAAGGTTTTGGCGGAGAATTGTATTGTTGTTTAAAACGAGCAAAAGCTTGGAAAGCTAAATGAAGATTGGCTGGCATAGACATTTTTGCAAAATCGCAAACAAGTAATTCTGGATCTTTTAGAGACTCAGCAAATGGTTTCTAAATATTTGAAAAAGAAAAACTCAAAAAATAAAAATCTTCATTATTACGAAACAATTTTACATACAAAATTCACACGTTCTGGCTTTTTTACTTCAGTTACAGTTCCACCACCTTCATAAACACCATAATTTCTTGTATCACCAATAGTGAATGTATATGGACCTAGAAATAATTATTATTTGTTTTGATCAAATGAATTATCACAAAAAAACGGCAAGTTCTACATACTTGGTACCGAGATTTTAAATTCTCGTTCATTAACTTCAGTCATTCCTTTGACACCATGGAAAGTTACATAGGAACCATCTTCAAAACCATGTCTCGTATCTGTTGACATAAAAACAACACCTGCTTCATCCTTATCAATGAAAAGTTAACAATAACAAAATTTTTAAAAGTATACAACAAGACGTACTTGACTAATTTCTGTCACGATTTGTGTTACAGGATTTTCACCATTTGTATCGATTACTTCGAAATCAAGACCAAAATCACAAAAGATTTGTCTATTAGAAAACAAAAGAAAATAAAAACAAGAAACGAATAATTAACTATTTATCCTACCCAAATAAACCTTTTGTATTTGCATTGACAAATTTTATTTTATGTTCATGGCAATGTTTGCCTACTTTCAACTGTTCCTCCAAATCAGCATCCGTCAGAACGTAGACCTAGAATTTTTATTTTTATTAAATCTGATTTGAAAATTTCAAACTAATGATTTACATTGACTTTATGCTTTTGAAGAAAAGCATCATCAACTGTTGCCGATGAAAATGTTACATTCACATAATTATTTAAATCAGATAAATGTTTGTTGGATACTTCAGCACGATTTTGACCAATATTGCTTTCAGTAAAATAATACTAAACAAAAAAAATTGTATAAGAGAGTTCGTAAAAAGTTTCTTTTTTTTCTAATTTTACTTGTGACGATAAATCTGCAAATTCAACATTTCCACAATCGTGAACAATAACTGATTTAGCGCCACCTAATATGATATTTTTTGCTATTTCAACACCAAGACCACGCATGCCTGATATAAGAACGTGAGCACTGGCTAATTGATGCATAGCTTCTCTTCCCATGACGTAACTAAAGCAAAAATAATCAGATATACGATTATCTTTATCGATAGCGTGAAAAAAGGCCAAGTCTTACAGTTGTCGTGAATAAAGACCTTCATCGATTTCTGGAGTTTTCATCGATGATGTCGACGTCTGATGTTCGAAAACGCCGGCCATTTGTTGAGATGTTGTCGTATGTTGTGAATTATTATTCTCACTTTTCTAAAACATTCGACAAAATGAAAAATTATATTCATAGTAATCTATATATGTATGTATATATTTGTTTTTTTCTTTATGCACGCCTTTTACTCTGTCAAGTGATATGACGAACGTCATATGCAAAGGGCTGTACGCTTGTATTCATCCTTGTTATTTTAATTAACAAAACAAAATTAGAAAAAAAACTGATGTTGCCGTTCACCTGCTGCAATTGTCAGTTATGCGTCAATCCTCTACTTTCCACCCAAAAAAAAACAATTATACAGATGGAGAAAAACAGTAGGCGAGCATTTAAGCAAATACTCTGCCAACGTCTCGAGTGAGTCAGATAAAGCAAAAGACAGAGCGTCAAATACAATCTCTACTGCTGTTGCTTTCTCCTTTTTCTTTCTATCGTTGATAGGGCAGCGAGAAATAGTACAGCGAAAAAAAAGCTGGGGTGAGTCTGTCGGTTCTTTTTCTTCTCTTTCTTTTTTTTTTATCGTTCGCTTTTCTTTCTTCTCTTTCTATCACCTGTTAGAGACGAGCTACGCAAAGAATGGAAAGAAGAAAAATGGAGGGGAAGACGGCCACGACGACACGACATTAAAGCAGTTGCTTTTTTATTTTAAAACAGATGTCAGTCGACGTGAACGGAATACTTAGTCAATGAAAATTTATGGCACTTACATCAATCAGATAATAAATTTTATTAAAAGTTGATTTAAAACAAAAATTCGTTCGAAAATAAACCATTTTGGATTATTAAATGTATTTTTTTTTCGCGCAAAAAAACTTCGAAAAGTAAAATACTATGAGAGGTGTATCTTACTCGTCGGGTAAATAAAGAAAAAGTAAAACTTACTCCATTGCAATTCATTTCTCCATTGGTATGTTCCATAGCTTCAACAAGATTTGCTGTATTACAATTTGACGACATGCTTGTTGGATCACTACCGTTTCTAATTAATGTGGTGAACGATTTAAATTTTTTTGATATAGGCAAATCAAATGCCTCGTGACGTCGACTATCACTACCGTCGTTGATAGCAGTATGTTCTTGTTGAGACACTGTAGAAGTTGTGGTTGTAGTTGTAGTTGTTGTACCTAAAGTTATTTCGTCTTGATTTGATGTAGAGCCTTGTGGCGTGGTAGACATCAGCAAACAACGATCAACATCGGACTTTGTCAAAGTATAGATGTATCACTTTCACCGAACAGGTGTCTATCTATTAATGAACTGATCTAAATAAATAAATAGAAGAATTTATTGTTGTTCTATTCTGATTCAAAGCAATCATGAATCATTGTAGAATCAAAAAACAAAACTTGTCGATCAGATAGTTCTTTATATATGTATAAATGGTTGTATAATTCGCCTACTCGCGTAATATCAAGACTACATTCTTTTGTTTATATGCCCGTCTGATAGAGACACCGCTATTATAAACGAGAAAGACCGGACGAACTAATTTTTGTACTCAGTCGTCCGTCCGTTACGTATATCTTTTCTGGTGACGACAATTTACGATGCGTGAGCATGCCATGTTCCAAACATATGGGTTAGTAAAAGTAAAAAAGAGAGAAGTAAACGAAGAGAAAAGAAATAGAATTACCCAATAGAATGAAAGTCTACATCCACGAAAAAAACATCTAATTACGAGCTTCAATTATTGAATAAAAACCTAATGAATTTTATCAAGCGAAAGAATTTATTCTAAAATACGAATGATATTTTGATTCTAATTAAATTTTTATATACTGCAATCCATGAAATGCTGACATTGACTGTAGCGCTTGTATTTTTCCGACAAATAAACAATCTTGTTTTGTTTTGTCTATGGTTTTTCGAAATACAAACTGTTTTTTTTTTGTAGAGTCAAATTTATACATTTGGAAACATATCTTTTATCTTGCCATAAATTTCATTCTCTCCTAGATTATTCATCCGTTGTGATAATTCCCAAGTAGTTATTCGATCATGACTGGTCATTCTTCATGGGAAGAACAACGCTTCTTATATCCTCATGATATTCGAGATAAATTTCCCATTTGGGAACGAGAATTTAATATTGAACCATTTAAATACGAACGTTCACGTTTACCATTTCGTTTAACAAACGAAGATCGCTTATGGCGTAAACAATGGCTTCAAGATCAAGTTTTAGCAGTTAATGAACCGAAATATGTACCGAACTTACATAAAATTCATAAAAATCCTGTTCGCTACAGATGGATGGTATTTTGGGATAGTATATTCAATCGTTTGCGTCCTGTTGTTGTATGTATCGAATGAAAGCAGTTTTTTTCTTCAATACTAAATTCAACTAAGTCGAGTACAACCGGAGATTGATATATTTAAAAGGAAAGTGTTCGCCTTGGTTTATCGTTCAGAACATTAATCAAACAAATGAGAGATTAAAATTTGTGATAGTTGAGACTGATCTGACATATCAGGATAAAAAGATCCTTCTTTTTGTGGGATGAAACGATCACATGATCTGAATGAGGAGATTATATTAGATTACATTTTTCACTAGATGACCTTCGAACTTTTGCTTTCTTTTTATCAAATAGGGTAATACTACATCATCTATGCTTCGTCAAACAGTTCCAAAATTACTCCTTATCCAATTAGGTATTTGGAGCTGGATATACATGGTACTTTATCATAAACAGGTATGTTCAGAAGAGAGTTTTTTTGTTTTGTTTAATATTATATTGTGTATCCTAAAAACTAATTGAAGACGTTCAGTATGACTTGTAATTTTGAACATTCTATTTTCTCAAAGAAATATATTTCAAAATGTTGAAAAATTCCATTCGATATTCTCTCAACTTGATCGTAATTCAAAAAAATCAAAATTAGATAACAACTTATAAATCCTAATACATTAGTACTCACTTATGAAAAGTTTCAAATTACGAATGCAATTCAACTAAAAAGGCAAAATTTGCGAAGATGTAAAACGAAATAGAGTAATTTTTTGATAATGTTTATAATATATATGTGCAATATATATATATACTAATTGCTGTGTCTTAATCGGTATTTTCGTCTAATGCAAATATTTTCATGAATCATTGTCATTAATAATATTACGACTGAACTGAGCAATTCTTGTGAAATGATAAAGAATTTTCTCGTTTGAATGACTAACAAAATTAAATTCTTTTTCTTATTCTAGGATTGGGAAAAATGGGGTGGATATCAAGTGTATGGTTATAAAGGAAAATTTGTTGCGGTAAGTCCTTGATGATGTTTTTTGATTGATTAATATTCGAATTTCATTTAATAGAATGTCAGTCCATGGAAAACCCTCGATTCAACGGACTATGTCGACCGTGGATTTAAAGCACGTACAACAAACCGTTGGTCCGAACACAAATACTAGACCTTTTAACCCATCTGCTCTTCACTTTTTTTGTAATCCCATTTTTCTTTTTCTTTTTGGTTGTATATTAGAGCATCCTCCATAATTTCCTTTCTCCTAAAATAGAGAAGCAGCTTAAAGACGATGTTTGTTATAGATTTTTATTTAAACGAATTCAATATGGATTTTCAACGTGATTCTATTCGTCCATTATCAAACTATGAAACATATCTTGTTGTTAAACAAATTCATCAAACAAATAATGAACGTGACGTTGGTAAACGTGGTAAAAAAGGCCAAAATCGCACACTTGAACATTGTAATGTTGGTTTAAATACTGTTATATATGGAGCATTAAAATATCTTGAACAAAGTCCATGTGTAGAACAAAATCCCGATATCATAACACAATTTTATAGTGAAGCGAAAAAATTTGAATTAAAAAAAAATGAAATACTTCAAATAATTAATTTACGTCCAACAACACCTGTCGAATTGCAATTGATTATAGAAGATTCCGAAACACGTTTAACTGAAACGCAGAGTAACGAATTAATTGAATTAATACGAACACTATTACCACCTATTGGTGGTTCAAATCACACTAATGTACTTAATGAAGTAATGGAAGCGTGATCGTTTTCCTTTCTAGATTGTTGAAAAGTAAAACGATGTCAACTAAACAAGAATTACAGGTAATGTTGAAAACATATGGTTATCATCTTAATCCGTATACGTCAAAAGAAACGATTACGAATCTGTTACGTCTTCATTCGAAAGTATGAGATACTGAATTAGAATTTTTTTCAAAAACAGATTTTTCTTGTCAGGCACTTGAAAAAGGAATTGATGTCCCTAAAATGAATGATCATGAACTTCGCTCTAAACTAAATCAATATAATGTCGCAGCTGGTCCTGTTATAAGTAACGAATTTGATTTATTGATTATGGAAAATATAGCAATGAAATAATTATGTAGATTATACGCGTGCGATATATCAACGTAAACTACTTGAAGCAATAAATAATGAAAATAGTGAAGGTAAATATTATTTGATTAAAATTACTCAATAACTATTAGAAATTATTTAGGAGCTGATGATGAAATTGACGATGATGAAGATGATTTTCATACACCACCCATTCCTGACGACGGTATTGTTACACGCAGCGGTAAAACATTTTTGTATCATGCGCAATAAATATTTCTTGGGTATTATTTTTCTCGTCAAAATACTTTTCTTTATATTTAAATTATGTATGTTTTATAAACAAGTTTTGTTTTCCGGATAATCTCGATTTTGTATTTGCTATGTATTTAACGAAAAAATTATTCTTTTTTTGTTAATAAACAGTGATTAATAGAATATTTAATTCAGTCGTTTGCAAAGAAATAGCTAAGTGATGATGAAAAAGAAAAGATTTACAGCGGATTATCTTGATCGTATTTTACATATGTGACTTGGAAAAGCGAATCAACAATCAATGCTTACGGCCATACCACGTTGAATACACCAGTTCTCGTCCGATCACTGAAGTTAAGCAACGTCGGGCTCGGTTAGTACTTGGATGGGTGACCGCCTGGGAATACCGAGTGTCGTAAGCTTCTTATTTTATTTTTTTCATTCAGTACAATTCTATAAATTAAACATGGCGATGCATCATACTTTAATACGCCGAGAAAATTTGACCATACTTTTCTAGTTTTATAAATCTAATATTGCATATCATACTAAAAAATTGTTTTTGTTTTGTATTTTAAAATACTACATCGATAGTAAAGCATATACTATACATAAACGATCTAACAGTGATTTATTTTTAACTGATGACGTTCGTTTTACGAGTCGTTCGCAGTGATCGAGAAAACTAATGTTTTGTGACTCGTAGTTCAAAATTCGTAGGAAACCAATTATTTATCCACATGATTCTGTTTTAGTTCCGTTACATTTTCTGTGAATAATTAAATCACTATGAACGGCATGTCCAGTAAAGAATTCGTGCTCTAGTAGCTGTCGATTAAAAACTAAAATGATAAATAGCATCATTAGTGGAATATTTATACAAAGGGATTATCGTACTATATAGATTACAATAGAGGGATCGTAAGCCTGCTAATCTCTTCAACAATTCATATGTAAAACATTCATGAATAGAATACCATAATAGGATTTACAGTATACACTTACAGACTAACGATACGTAGTATTTTTAATGTGGATCGTTCATTATCATCGATACGTTTTATATTGATTAAGATGAGCTGTAATTTACAATCAAGTAGCTGGCATTTTATCATGTACTCACGTCAGAGATATGTCTGTTCTTCTATAAAAAATGAATTAAAATAATCCACTAAATGTAGATTAGAAATTTACAAACGCACTTTGACCGACTTTTTCATTGATAAAATAAATACGAGCCATTGATTTGATTCATAAACTGGGTGAACTTCTTCAGTTAAATAGAATTTCTAGAGCTTCTGTTTCTTCTCTTTTTTGTTTTTACTTATATGTATGGTATTGTCATTGACAGCGTGATTAGTTGAATAACTTAGAGTTATGCAAAAACTAAAGATTATTTGAAGAATGAATTCTGTCTCGTGGATACTCTAACATTGAAAATGATATTCTTCATGTTTTATTTTATTCTTCAAATACAAAAAAAAACGAAAGAACCAATTCACGCATTATCAAATACAAGAAAAGAGAAATATAGTGAATACATCGTTAGCGAACTTTAGAATCATAGAATTGAGTACTCTGAATTGACTGTCAGATTTCTCAGCTGAAGTTATACACACGTATTTATATATAGAAGTGTCTGATAAACAAGAGAGAAATTTAGTAAAACAGAAAGATGTTGTCCTAAGTATGAGAAAAGAATGAATATCATTTTTCGAGCCAGAGATAAAGTATGAAGACTATTAATGCGACGGCAATTGTAATACCACCATAAAGGAATGTTCCGCCATCTATATAAAAAAGAGAGAATTTTTACAAGCATACATATCGCGAAAATCCTATTTACTTTTGGCTGCAGCATCAAGTTTTTCAACGTTGGACGATTTTGTATTTTCCAATTGATTGGTGAAAGTATTTTTCTTTGGCATCGAATCTTTAATAATTGGAGTTTCTTTATCCTCAATTTTATTTGATAGAATTCGTGAACGAATTTCATTTAACTCATTGCGTGTTGTTGATGGTAAATCCAATGGTTTTGTATAACGATTTGTGTTTGCTGAAATTGTTTCACTTGTTGAAATAGTCGATGTTCGAAATGGTGTTGCTTTATGTTCATGCCGAATTATAATTGGGTCATCGTTTTGAAAATCATATGGATTTCTTAAACCATAGGATGCTGTGCTATTTCGTGATTCTGGTTTTGTTGATGAACGTTGTGGTGAATACGTATGCGTTATTGTTTGATCAGATTTTGTTTTTGTACTCGATACATTTGGATAAAATGATGGTAAAGTATGTTTATTTTTTTCATTAAAATCAATACGAGTTAATTCTATACGTGGTTCACGGGAATCATCTGCATACGAACGTCCAGGGGGCGACGCTATCTCATTATCTCCAATTCTACAAAAGAAAATGAATAATATTGTAAAAAGTGTCATAAATGTAAATCTAGTTTTTTTCACATTCGAATACATTTACAGAACTTCGTTGTGTGTGTGTGATTAATATTTCGTTTTTGAAATATCTGTCCTCTTGATTTTTATTAACAATTAACTTTGTTTTTTCGTTTTACTGAATCTTAAAAAGATCCTATACACTCAGGTTTATCGTAATGCAACATGTTTTCGATAAAATTTGAGTAATTTCTACGGCAGTGTTTTATAGATAGTAGACGATTAGAAAAACTCATGGGCAATTAGTCTGATTTATGATCGACAACATTTTATTTATATTTACCGAGCTATTGAACTACGAGTTGCTCGTGGCGGTGTTATTGGTATTGGTATATCATTATCCATTTCATCTTCTTTTCCTACAAAAATAAAAACAAACTCAAATGAAATTAATTTTTCTAAATCTTATGTCTAATTCTACCTTCGCTTGTTTCATTGGTTAATATTTCAAGTAATTTACGTTGATAAATTGCTCGCGTATGATCTACAATGATTGATAAATCTTGAATAGAAAAAAAAAATCATGCAATTCTTACTTGTAACAGGTCCAACAACAAGACCATTTTCTGTCAGATTTTTGCGAAGAGTAAGGTCACTTAATTTCGCAACATCAACGCCTTTATTTTCCGAAGCCTAATAAATAAAATAGTAAATAGCATCTAAAGAGAAATAGATTTCTCTTACCGATAAATGAAGACGTAAAACATTTGACAATGTATCTTTTGATGCAAAAGGTCCTAATTCATAGCCAATATCTTTTAATTTACGTTGTAATTCTGTTTTATTCGACATTTTTTAACTTTACAAATGAACCGGTCTAACAAAGAGTTCAATCTTTATATTTTTCTTTTTTCATAAATCAGCAAATGAGACGATTACCACACTCATGAATGACTCATTCTATCGCGCAAGCCAATCAAAAAATATCATGACTCACATGTCATATCGCGTGTCGAACAAAATAAATAAAGGTTCCTTTGAAATTTAGATATTATTGACGTTGATGCTTATTCGATGATACTATTTTCCAGTGTTTCTCTTTACTATCTTCTTCTCATTCCGTCAACAATTATTATTGCTTTGACGCTTTACGGTCTTAGTTGGATTGGTTTTCAATTATTTATTCATAATTAAAAAAGCACCATGAACCTTGTTCAAATCGAACGAACATCTACTATCGAACAGTTATTAGAAAATGTTTTAGAAAAAACTGAAAATAAAAATTCAAATATTTATAAACAAATTGACAATATTCTTCAATCGAAATCAACAAAATATATTCCAGCTACAATTTTACTTGAAGCATATAAATTATCCGACAAAGAAAATTATCTACATGAAATTTTAGCCGGCAGTGATTTATTTGTACCGGCNTATATTGAACCAGAACGAAATCCTGAATTAAATGCACGCGTTGAAAAATTAAAAGCCCAACAAGCCAATCGTGAGTATGATGAGATGACAAAAAATGTTAATTTCAATAGAATTTATGCAAGTAAATCGAACGAAACATTCATGCCTGATATGAAATCTGTACAAGGACAATTAATAACCATTGCAAATGTTTTTTTAACTATTGGCGGGGCTTTTGTGTTTGGCTATAAATCTGTTGAATATTCAACTGGGACAAACAACTTTGTTTTACAAATATCATTTGGACTTCTATGTGCATTTGTTGTTGCTGTTGCTGATATATATTTTCTTCTTAAACGTTTTAATACACTTACATAACAAAATAAATATGATATCTAAATGAAAGTTATACCTCACTATCATAGAGAGATATTCTAGTAATCTGTCATAATAGTTGTCTGAAAGAACTTCCGTTTAGACTACGACAACCACGTCATAGTGAATATTATTGTATCCTTCGTTAAACGAATAAGCAGTGTTTTAATATCGAATGAATAAGTCGTGAAGAGAAATTTGATAATTTTTGTTATGACACATGGAGTTTCTAGATGAACTATGAATTAGAAAAATTAGCTAGATATGATGAACAGATTTCATAGCGTGACCATTTATGATATGTTAATATCGCCGATGTATTTTGCTGCTGTGATCAAAATTGTTGCAAAAAATACGTATGTAAGATTAATATGTTTCATCATAACTCATAAATGGTTCTATTTATTCATAGCAAGTAAGATGAAAATATTGTTTCTGACGTTAGTTTTCGTTCTTTTAATATTAATTTATGAATCAGGATCTATTATAAAGTTTTCCTTTTGAATAAATTGGAATCAGAAATAGTATTTTATTATAAAAAAAAACAAACATCGATATCGGCTTGTCCAAACGTAACGACGTGACACGTTTTTTTGTCGATCAAATTTGAAGCACTTAACATGCCTAAAAATTTTATTGGTCACTGCCGTGCATATATCCTTCTGTAAAAAGATCAAGTTGCTACATGGAAATTGGAGCTAAATAATTGTACAGTAAGTTAGAAACTGTGCAAGAGCTTAGAAGTTGCCCTGAGGAATGCGAGTAAAAAATAAATAGGCCATTTTGTAGAGAATCCAATTCGGCATCGAATGGTATATTAGTCTGCATTTTTGTTTTAAATTTCTTGGTTAGAAAATCGAAAATACGATTTTTGAAAACTTTAAAACGCGGTTTTCGATGCCAAAGTGCAAATTCATAATCAACATAAAAATCTGTACCAGAAAATACGCTTAGATCTGTCCATATCGAAAAACAATTTTTTTTAAAACTTGATCAGCGAAGTAGCGCGTTACGTGGACAAGCCGATATATCTTCAAAATGAAAATGTTGATTTCAACTCGAAATCAGCTACCTTTGCCTAAGACTTGCACAGTCCCAGAAAAAGAAGGCTTATTTTACAAAAAAAGTTAATGACGGTAAAAAGACTTCAAAGCTTTTACAGATGAAATAAAAGGCATAACTGAAAAGCTAAATAAATCAAAATCTTATTTGACAAAGGCGATTGAAACTGAAAATTATATTTTTGGCCTTAAAATTCACTTTCTAGAATTGAAATGAAAACAAAAAATATAAATCATTTTTATCACTCAACTTTTTCCAGTGAAACAGATCTGCTTATTTTAGTAGTATACATAGTGAATGTCATTAAAAATTAGTAAGAATCATTACTAATATTTATAATTGTAAAAGTCAATGAATTATCGAACGTTTGTGGTTGAAAAATGCAAATTATAACTGGTATAAAATTCCAGAATAATCATAAGATAGATTCTTTTCAATTTATTATCAAAGTGTTTATTTTTCGTTTGAAGTCAATACTTTTATTAATTAGTTTTTGCTTAAAAGAATCACTGCGTGAAATATCATTCAAAAAAATATATAACATGATTACTTGAAATAATTTCTATTTTAAATATTGAAAGATTGTTCAACAGTCTTTAAAATTTATAAGCATGCGGATTAAAGTAAATTCATAACGAAAAATTCAATGGCAAAACGAAAACCTGCTTCGTTCACATTTAACGATAAAATAGTATCTTATATTCAAAACAGTGTCAGATATCACGGACAAGGATAAGTGCAGGTAAGGTTGCCATTGATGCTGTCCAGGATACACCTGTTGTTCAAACTGACTAGTAAATTCACCGATGAAGTGTAATTAGCAGAAGCGAATTCACATGTACAATCAATAGTACAGTTATTGTTCGAAAAGATGCAATCAAAGCATGACGTGGTATAATTCGAGCCAGCACATACTTGACAATCAGCTATTAAATTAAACGAAAATATATTTTAGTGTTTGATAGTACGTAAGTAATATTAGCTGTTGATTCAGCTACTCTATAACCTAGGTGTATTTCCAAATTACTAAACTCCTCATTATATTAAGAAGTAAATGCAGACAACTTTCTTTGATTAAACTTTTCAATCCATAACTCTAACAGCAACTTAGATTTTATCATAAAAATTAGAATACATACAAGTATTGCAATCTAAGCCCGTCCATCCTGTTGGGCACGTACAAACACCGGGTGATGTACAGTTGCCAGAATTTAGACAAGGTGTTGAGCAAACAGCTAAAACATTGAAACGTAGAATCGATTACTTTCTCGTGTATTCAGTTTGGAACACATAGTAGCCAGGTCAGTACCGATATATTATTCAACATAAACTACTTACGTGTTTCACATCGAGTGCCATTCCATTGTGACGTATCACATGTACAGACACCCGGTGACGTACAGTTACCGTTGTTTTCGCAAGTGGGAGTACAAACAGGCGTTTCACATATCGTGCCATTCCATTGCGATGTATCACAAGTACAAACACCTGGTGCAGTGCAATTTCCGTTGTTAAGACATGATGGATTACAAACCGGTATTTCACACAAACTCCCATTCCATTGAGTTGTATTACATGTGCAAACGTTAGGTGCTGTACAGTTACCATCATTAATGCATACTGGACTACAGATGGGTGTTTGACAATAGGTGCCACTCCAAGATGAAGTACACTTTTTATGAGAAAGAGTAAATCGAATAGTTTTTCGATGAATTTTGAACTTACTGAACAGTTATAAGGCGATATGCATGTTCCACCATTTTGACAAGTTGCATTTGGTGCGAGGTAGCCTATTGTATCATCATAGTTGATGGGGTTACATAATGCTGCAATTTTTTATTTAAAAAAGATTCTGTTTTATTTCGAAGGCTTTTTCAATACATACGTTGTTGACAACGATCGCCAGTGTAGCCCTTCACACCTTTAAATCAACAAAAACAAAAAAGTACTATTTTAGAAAATCAGTTTCGCTCTTATGATTTCATTGCTTACATTGGCAAATGTTGGGGCCAACACATGTACCACCATTCATACAAGTTATTGAGCATATAGCTGGTATAGAAGAAGAGAATAAATCAATGACATTGATAAACTACTGTAAACCAGTTAGACTTACGAGTTAGACAAATAGAACCGGTCCAACTTGTATTGTCACAGACACAAGTGCTTGGAGCAATGCAAACACCTAGAATTATTAAATCCAATTGAGATGAGTGAAGAAAATAATATGTTTAGTATTTAATGAAATACTGATAAAATATGACTGAACTCGACTGACTAATCATTATTAGTGCTCTTTACTTTTATTTTCATACGATTTCCTCTATATTAATCGTGTCATATCGAAATAATAATGATTAAAATCATCGAAAACTCACCGCCATTCTGACACGATGGATTACATCTTGGCATGTCGCATAAAAGTCCTGCCCAGGAGGTTGTGCAATTACATTCATTCGGTGCTACACAGGAACCTCCATGATTGCAGGCAATTAGGCAAATAGCTGAAAACACATAAAATAATTCATTTTGTATTATTTCTAAAAACGAAGCAATCGTACGAGATTGACAGATGCTTCCATTGTAACCAATTGGACATGAACAGTTATTTGGAGCTAAGAAAAAATTCTCATTTTTATTGAACGAAAAATGAATCGATGATACATACCCACACATGTCCCTTGATTTTGACATGTAGGTGAGCAAACAGCTAAGAAATATAAAAGAAAAATTATTTATTTTTATGGTGATTTTCGTTTGATTTCATAAAAAAAAACTAATAGAAAACAATTGACTTACGAGTTGTACAATCTGTTCCTGACCATTGAGACGTACAATTACTAATAAGATTAATGATGTCAATAATATCTATAAACAAGTATCACAATTGGACATACCATGTTTGTGGAGTTGGCCCACACGTCCCACCATTTGAACAATTAAAACTGCACACAGCTAAAATAAAATAAAATACAATTACCCGAACTTATGTAAACAGAAGAAAATTTAATCTAAAATATTCCATACGTGTAGTACACACTGTTCCACTCCATTTAGTAGTATCACAAGAGCAATTGTTGGGCGAAACCTAATCAAAAATTGTACTCATTCACATACGGGCATAGGTTTTCAATGAGATTCAACTTACACAAGTACCACCATTCTGACAAGACGGTGTGCAGTTTGCTAAAAAGAAACATGATTTCAATTGATTAAAATATCAAAAACAAAATAATCCACAATCGAATACTTGCCTGTTTGACAAGTACTGCCCGTCCATCCTGTAGCGCAAGTACAAACATCGGGTGCTAAAAAAAGAACAATATTTTATTTATTTAATCAATCCATTCATCAAAATCTTACCTGTGCAATTTCCATTGTTTAAACAAGAATTTCTGCATACAGCTAGAATATTATCGATAATTTACATATATATATATATATATGACTAAAAACAATGTTACTAACGAAATTCACACACTGAACCATTAAACGTTGTTGGACACGTACACACTGATGGTGCAGTCTAATAAAGAAAGTATGTTTTCAATGAATAGCAATAAACTTTAATTTTTCACTTACACAATTACCACCATTCTGACAAGGTGATGTACATATGGCTAAACAAAGAAAAGAACCATTGACTTGAACAACGATCATCGACTTGAAAGAAAATCTTACGAGTTTGACAATAGCTGCCATTATAACCTGACGAACAAACACAGGTATTTGGAGCAGTACAATTCGAGCTGTGCATACAAGTAGGTGAGCAAATTGCTAATAGAAAATATAACGCCGTTTTTCCCGCATAAAATATAAACGATTGTTCAGAAAATACTTACGTGTACTACATGTGCTACCCGTCCAACCCGTACTACAATTGCAAACATTTGGATATGTGCAATTTCCATTAACACATGAGGGCGAACATATTGCTACGAATATACAAAATTATAAATTCATAGGATTGAATCTCTATCAAGTTATTTACGTTGATCACAACTTGTTCCATTCCAGCCAGTATTACACCTAAATAAACATAACTTAAGATTCTACCAGAATAATCTGTAGGAAAATACGTACGTGCAATGGCCCGGAGACGTACAATATCCGTTGACACAAGAAGGAGAACAAACAGCTGGAAAAAAAGAGTGCTAATAAATTTATTGCTCAATGAACTTTAGAAAACGACTTACGTGTTAAACAAAGATAACCAGTATATGTAACATCACAACTATAGTAGTAGAAAATAAACACAAATAAATATCAATTATTCAAAGAAACAATGCTAAAATCGAACGTGCAATAATTGGGTCCAGTACAGTTACCATTAACACATTGTGGAATGCAAATAGCTGAAAAAAATAATTAAGATAAAGTTCATTTATTAGTTTAAAAAATTTGAATTTACGTTGATCGCAATAAGTTCCATTCCAACCGGCCTGACAGGTACATTGATAAGGATCTGCACACACTCCATTAATGCAAGTTTGATTACAAATAGCTAAGAAAAACAAAAATTTCAATAGATAAGCATTATTCACAGTAATAAAAACAAAATGATTCGAACAGCAGAAGACCACGGTTTTAATTCATTTGTGCAAATCAAAATCCATTCCCAGTTTTGTTTTATTTTGAAAATCAGATATTCTATATTATTTATATCGATGTCAAGATGATAATTGCTGTAAACACTATTTCAATCTGAAACAATTCTCATGAAAAACTGCTTTTACGAAATACAATAAAAATATGCATCACTGTTCTGTGAAGTTTTCAGTATATTAAATATGTATGAACTGAGAAAAACACAATTAGTAGCGTAGATATTTTTGCCATCTGACATTGTTATAAATAAAATCGTTAGATCAGTTTACATTTCTGCGATATTTTCTGAGGATATACATATAGGATGAGATATTGGGTGCGAAACATATTACTAGAATGCTTCTGTTACGGCAAGCGAAAGAATAATTGTCAATATTTAATTACATAATTTAATAACCAATCAATTTCAAAAGAAAATAGAAGTATTGTTATAATTTTTAGTCAGTCTTTTTAGTGAAAGACTTTAGTTTAATTTTTTCGAGAGCAATCTAAACTAAAATTCTCGCTAATGGTCATTTAAATGACTTTTGCATTTTATTGTATTCTAAATAAATTTTTATCAAGTCTACTTTTGTTTCGATAAAAAAAGAACAATGATCTTACTTGTTTGGCAACGGTCGCCGGAGTAGCCTGATAAGCAAGTACAAATATTCTGCGGTGAACAAGTACCTCCATTCCAACAACCAGGCAAACAAGAATAATCTATGATCAAAAAATGATTAGAAGACTCTAGATCATCATCGTAGATTTACCGTCATGTTGAAGTGATAAAAGAAAAGTTGGTAAAAAGATAGCGGCTGCTCCACAGACTAGAAGTAATATTGTTACACCCACAAGTGGAATTATTGGTGGTATAGAAAAAGAAGTTGCAGCTTTTGCGGGTATCGGTGATTTAGTTGATATTGTTGTTGATTTTATCTTCCTAGAATATTAGTATATTAAGGATGATAAATGTCTGCCTGAAAAGTTTGCATACAATGTCGATGATGTCGTAGTGGTTGAATCTTTATTACTACTTATTTTCGTAGTATTTGCTGATTCATCGACAGGCATATGTGACTGTGATATAGTATTGATATGTGAATCTGCCGGTGGCGATTCGTCGACAGCTGAATGAGCTTCTGGGGGTTCACCATCATGAACGAAAGAAACGCCTTGCTTGAGACGTGGTAAAATTGGATCTCTTTTAAGTGCTAAATTAAGTAAATTCTTTCGTCTAGCTTGAAATTCTAATGCAGCGGCATTTGCAGCCATAGCTAGAATAAACGATAATAAATACTTTATCATATATTACTTGAGGATCAATCGAAATTTTAAACACTAAAAAATCAACTATATTAGAAAAAGAATTGAATATTACTGTTATTGTGTATTTTTTTATTTATCTTTTCTTAGTTTATTTTATTCTCGAAAATACAAGCGCAAATAAGCATACAATGGTGATTGTGAAAGTTGAATGGTCGATGAAGAAGTTTTTCTTTTTCAAAAAGCTGAAAATTAAACATTACTATGCGCAAAATGCACGCGCACACAATGTTATGCCAATAATAAATGCAGTAATTCAATTGTTTGCATAAGCAAAAGAAAACACTATGCTTTGATAAGTAAAAATCGCCCACATATTTACCTTTCAATAAGCTGCTAAGTGAATGAAAGCGCTTCTCAATGGAAAATGCAAGATCTGCTTACGTCAAGACAATATTTTATTTCGTCTACTTTATTCATATTTACGAAACACGTTTTGGATATTATGCAACAGATCTTTATCGGATTTTTCCTCTATTGAACAATGATTGTTTTTGCAGTACGCTTAATACTATTGATTGCAGTGAATTACTTAAGTGCTTTCTCGAAAACAAATCGGATTTAGAAAACATAAAAGTCGCTGTTTATCTTTAAATTTTATCAATGAACATATTTGTCCTACGCAAACATCATTCATGATCTTGGAACACTGCCTTGACAAGCTGCAATTCTAGTATATGTCACAAAACTATTCTGAACAAACAAATAGATCTGATGAAAATGTTTTTTTTTTCTGTATGATCTTGTCATAAATTGAACTTTGTTGCTATTTCCTTTTTATGATTTTGTACTTTAGTTTTTCATGGCCTATCTCTTCCTCTCGAGAAAGTATTTTCACTTGTACTTTAGTTCCTGCTAAAAAAAACAATAAACTTAAGTTGACGAGATTAAAAACTGTCCACAACCATTCTCTGTCAGTATCTGCTTCTATTTTTGACAGACTAGCAAGCGTTTTTCAAGGGCATCAGCAAAGTGGCACAATTGTGAAATCAGATGAAGTCAATATAGATTTTTTTCGCACGTGCTAACATTTAACGCAATAAAGAAAGTTGAAACTTACTTCAAGCATATTTTCTCAAAATGACACCGTATTAGCGTTGTGGTATTACTGCGTCTATTTGAAATCAACTATCGACAAGAATTATATTGTTTTATGTCTAATGTTTTTTGTGAATTTCTTTTTTAATATAAACAAAAAGATATTTATTCAAAAATATGACAAAAACAAAACATGAAAATCTATTTGGTCTGGTGAAAAGCTTTTGGCATATAGTGTTTTATATCATGATGATCAATTGTTTCTTTTATAAGAAAAAGTCTTCAAATATTTAAGTAGAACGATAGTTAATTTATTTCTTATGTTTTTTTTTATAAAAATAATGAAGTAATAACGATCAAACGCTATAGGCATTCTAAATGACGTAAACACTATTAAAAACGCAACGTTCCCAAGAGTTTATACGAGTTTGCAGGTCAAAATCGATATTTAATGAATCGAATGAAATTGAGTCATTTATTTAGATTGTCATGAAGATGAAGAAGTCAACGTCAAAATGACAATTTTAAGATTCTTCTTTTTACTTGTGTAAATCATTGGCGTGGTGACCTTATTGAACGACAAAAAAAAGTTTTTATTGAAATATGTGGTAACATATAGAGTACTCAAACAAGAAAACAAAACTTGAAAGAATCCGTTTACGATAAGCGATTTTAATCAAATTTTTATATTCAGATTATATTGGAAATGTAATTTTTGGAAATAATTAATGAAGTTAAAGGACGATGAAAATATCTCACAATTTACAACATCTCATAAGATAAAGATAGAGTTTGCAATATACGTATCTTCTATATTGATGTTGTAAAACGATAGGCGATTCACGAAAACAAGGCATTTTACGAATCAATAAATTCTATGGAAGCATTAATTTATTTCAATTTTGTTAAAAGATCATGAATACGAAATATTCTTCGGCAAAGTGTTCTTTCGTTGTATCAAGAAAAGTAACATGACTGACATCTATCTTGTACTGAAGCACGTTTATGGTTGGTGTTACTCTTGCAAACAAAGCAAATAAATAAATAGCGGATTCATCGACTCAACGAAGAACTCCGTTCGATCAAAACGCATTTAGTTGTTCGAGATAAGATTTTACCTAATTAATTAGTTGTAGTTTTAGGGAAGGTTCAGAAGATCATAGAATAAAATAACATATTTGTTCCGTCGATAAATATTTTAATAATGGTAAGTGAACATTAAAGCATATCGCTATTTCTATGTTTAATTTAGCTTGTACTTGTCTTGGGCGATCTTCACATTCCTTATCGTGTCAGTGGTTTACCACATGAATTTAGAAAACTTTTAACTCCAGGTCGTATTCAACACATTCTATGTACTGGAAATTTATGTACAAAGGAAACTGTTGATTATTTAAAAACATTGACTGCTGATGTTCATATTGTTCGTGGAGATTTCGATGATGTATGTATCTATTTAGTATATAAGATACGTATAATTATTTAATTATTATAATCTAGAATCCAAATTTTGCCGATCAAAAAGTAGTTACTGTTGGTCAATTCCGTATTGGTCTTTGCCATGGTCATCAAATCGTTCCATGGGGTAATTTTTGTATATTTCTAATTCATTTCAATGGTTGCTTTCTATAGGGGATGTTGAAAGTTTAAGTGTGCTTCAACGTCAAATGGACGTAGATATTCTTATTACTGGTCACACACATAAATTTGAAGCATTTGAACGTGACAATAAGTTTTTTATTAATCCTGGTTCAGCTACCGGAGCATTTAATGCATTAAATAGGTTAGTCTAGAGAGAAAAAGATTGTCCTCTAGTTCATAGTTATTTTTGTTTTTCAAGTTCAACAACGCCTTCTTTTGTATTAATGGACATCCAACAAGCGTCACTTACACTCTATGTTTATCAACTAATCAATGAAAAATTTACAGTTGAACGACTTGAATATCGCAAAGCTTAGTTCATTTTTTCTTTGCTCTATTGATTCTTATGTGATTTAATCTTGTTCCTAGTCGATCCTGAAATATGTTTGCATTCATTTGTATTGTGTCTGTAATTTATTTTTTTTTTATATCGATAGAAATCTTATTTAAACATTAATCTACATTCGTCTACTTCTTTCTCTTTTTTTTTGTAATAGATAAGAAAAAAAACTAATGTTGAAAGATTCGAAATTTTCATCACATCTTCTTCATTTATCGCAATTACAAACTATTAATCATAAAACTTTGGATGAATATCGAGATCGTCTAAAAACTTATGAAGTGAATTGTCATTTTCTTTTAATTTATTTTAAAATTACTTTAAATTTATTTTTCTATAAATAAGGATTATCTTTGGTTTGGTAAACCTGATCAAATATCAGCTATTGAATGTTCCCGACGTGGTTGGGCATGTAAATCAAATGATTTGATTGAATGTGTCAATTGCCATGCACAAATAGCCGCTCAATTACCTAGTGTTCTTAAAAAGGATCTATGTAAGTTATGGGGGAAACAGAACTGCGGCTCCAGTAAGAACATGTGAGACTAGTCGAGACATTTAGGATCGAACTATGACGATTTTCTGATAGTAAGAAATGTATGTCAATAGATATAGTCGAATTTAAATAAAATATGGTAACTAAATCTTTCTCGAATGCAAGAGTAACAATAAAGTTCTTATCGATTAGAATTTCTGTGGACCACCAGAAAAAGTTTTGGCTGATTTTTTTAAATCTATAGATTGATAAAAATTAGCCTAAGACAATTATATTTACACGGTGAAATTTCTTTCTCAATCCGGACGTGTATCACTCGAAATATAAGAGTCATATCTATATACCACCCGTGATCTATTCGTCAAGGTTGTATGTTGAATTTTGTCTAATTTAGATACGGAATCTATAGAAAATATTTTCCGATCTCTGGTTGATTCTCATCATCGATATTGTGTATGGAAATTTATGATTATACCTGAATCAATAGTACAACTCACAGATATTTTTTCAAATGAAACAGTAAATACATTATTAAAAGAAGCAGAAATTTTTTTATCGCGCATTCATCGAATTACTATTGTTGGTCAATTACAAACAGTTCGTTTCTTCAACGAGAAGATTTTATGTTTTTCACAGCTTTTTTTTCCTGTTGTGATTTTAGATGTTTCAAATTGAAGCAACAGATTTCGATCTTTTATCTAGTTCATATTTAAACGATTCACATTTATTATCTGCTTTTAAAATTCTTGTTTTCTATTGGAAATTTAATAATTCATCGTTAATGTGTGATAAATGTTGTCGAGAAATTCATATTGATATGAATCATCTTACATTTGATCCTATTTTATCGCATCGTGCTTGGTGTCCAATTTTAAAAAATGATCAATGGAAAAAACGTATTGAGCAAATTGAAAATATTCTTTATAAAACATCACGAAATAAACTTAGCAACATAAAAGCAAATGACGATGTAATTGTTTTTTAAATTTGAAAAATAAATTATCAATTTTCTAAAAATGTTCTATTTTTAGCAAATGGAACAGATTCTTCCTGACATAATATCAACACAAAATCTTTTTCATGAATTAATATCAAGTAAAGAATATTATCGGTCATGCGTACAAAGTACATTTGTTGACAATACAGCAACATCAGATATGGATCGTGAAAATAATAAATCAATGTCGTCATAAGATTTCTTTTCTATTCTTGTTCTCTATCGTACTGATTCGTAGATCAGATATATTTGTAATAATAAATAAACAAAAAAAAAGAAAATTGTAAACATATCTCTTTTATTTTCATTATTTGCTTATGTTTTTTTAATTCTAGAAAAATTAATGTCGACTGGTGATAAACGATATTTTCAACGTACATTACATTATTTTCCAAGTATTGAGAATGATGCATCACGAGTTACATGGGCACATGCTGTTAATAGCCGACAACAACTTGAGGAAAGTCTTCAAAGTAAGTAGTAAAATATGAACTAGTAATTGTCACATGGCGAATGAATCTATCAATAATTTAATGAGACGAGTAGACTAAAATTATACAACTTTTTCTATTAAAGGAATAGTTCTAGTAATCGGAAACAAGTTTTTCTCGAAAAAATTGAAAATTCTTCTAATATTATGACTCCTGGTTATTGTTTTTCACCAATTAGATAATAATATCTTATAGCTTTACTTTTTCAAAAGAGTTATGGAGATTTTCAACTTATTGATTATGCATTACTATACAATAGGTGTTGCTTTCTTTTAATGAAAGACACGACATTTGTAGAAAATCATCGTGTTCTATTGAAAGTTTGATTCTTTATTTTTTCTTCAATCATATATACTTTTATGAATAGGTTCACTTATGTTTATTGAAGCCGATATTCTAATCGGTTCATCATCGCCTGATCCAATCATGGCTCATCCACCAAATAAAACCAGTGATTTAACTTTTTCTGAATTTCTCAAGCAAGTTAAATCATCAAGTAAAGGCCTCAAACTTGATTTTAAAGATATCAATGCATTGCAACCGTGTCTCGACGCATTAGACGCTCAAAAAGATGATGTTAGTTCTTTAAAACAAAACTTGAAACTTATTTTGTTTTGTCATTTATCATATATTTTCTTAGATTAACGGTCCAATTATTCTCAATGCCGATATTGTTCGTGCCGATCCACACTGTGCACAACCTATTGATGCTCAACGTTTCCTAAGTGAAAGTCTTGCATTTGCTTTTGGTGTCATACCACAATTAATGATATCATTTTCACTTGGATGGACCACTATTTACGATAAAACAACAACATCATATACGTGGTCAAGCGTGATTAATATGTATAGAACAATAACACAAAATGATAATTATTCTCTATTTAATTTTGAAATCACTTTTCCTATTCGTCTTTCATTAGCACTTAAATCATTTGATCAGCTTCATTGGCTTGCAACAGTAACGAAATCAGGTTTAACATTTTGGTCACCTATTGGTGAAGTGGAAAATACACCGGAAAATTTAGCTCGTTTATTGCAATATCGAACGTCGTTTAGTCGTTCGTTAATCTATTATGATTTACCGTCGCCATTGGATGGATTGATAAATGAAAATTTCTATACTCAAAATGAACGAGACGATGGAAAAAATATCTTTCCTTCAATGAAAGATCATTGGCATACAATATCAGGTCAAGAAGATAATGTACTGGTATCAGATTTTAGTGCTGTTATATTGAAATCAAATGTATTTTTACGTACGAAACAAACATTTGATTCAACAGTTGCTTGTACATGGTCAGGCACCATTGATTTTCTTACTGATGCATCATCGCAAACACAAGCTGTCCTATGTTATTTAGCTGAAACTGAACATACATCAAAAGCAGGTTAGTGTCAATTCATTTTCAACAACAGAAAAAGGTGATTTATTTTCATTTATAAAATATCCCCATAGGAATGACAATCACAATATCAAAGACAGGTTCTATTGCAGTTGTCTATGAAAACTCTCAAGGTTCATCACAAGTTGATGAAAGCTTTGTTTTTCCAAGTTATTCATATGCATTTCGAATTCAAGATTCAATATCAACCATTCATATTGAAATTTCATCACTTGACATTGAAAATCTTTCATTAACATCATCGACGTCTTCATCTGTTTCAACTTCTGTTCAATTGACTGTTTTTCTTGATACAGGTCGTCGTCGTCGTCGTCGTATCGTATCATCCGATGAAAATAAACATTTTCATGCTGCTGTTATGGGACGAAATATTGAACAAATGACATCGACTGATAATAATCCAACTGGTGGTATGGTTTTTTCTCGTTTACGTCTTACACAAGAATCAATATTTACGAATTGAATGTACATATTATTTCTGTATTGATCTATATCTTCCTTCATCTCGCGTTTTGTTAATTATTAGACGTATACTAACAGTATACGCACAATTTTTGGTAATAACTGTTTTGGTAGCTCAGCTAATATTATTAAATGCCTTATTTACTGAATATTTATTGACCATAAAATAAACACGACTAATCTTGGACAAATTTATTTATTTTCTTTTTCGATCTCACGATAATATATATATATATATATATGAAGACTGAACCAATCTATTTTTCTATTTATTAAATTAATATAAGTATAGTAAAATGAATTATCATGTACAAAACATTCTCGATCAAGTGCCCGTGTGTTTCAAAAAAATAAAGAATAAAAAAAACTTGTACACATAACGAAGAATTTTTCGATTATTTATTTCCGTTCGTCTAGTTAACGATAGCACTAGGTTTTTTCTGAGCATTTTTGCGTATTGGTTCATGATGATCAGTAAAATAATAGTAACTTCCTTCAGTAGCTTTATCACCTAAGCAAAATCGTAGATGTAACCGCCAGCCACCTTGAGGCCATGATAAGCCATGTAGAGTTAATGTATCTAATTTAGTTGATACGCTTGCGTTTGGTTCAAGTAGCGTTGGTTCAACATCACGTGCATGTCCGTGGCCTGGAAAAAAGTGATTGCCAGCATCTGTAATGACAAAAACACTTTCTTCCCAAAGTATGTTTTTCGTATGACTGTCACGTAATAATGCAGGAATTTCGACAGGTCGATTGCTATTATTTTTTACTGTTAGTTTAAAAACACCTTAAGCAAGACAGTAGACTGTGAAATAAATGGAATAAATGAAAACATTGAATACATACCATCACCATCGGGATTTTGATATTCTTTGACATGAGCTGCTTGTACCGGTTCACATGTAAGTGTAATATCATCAGTTGTAATAAGTAGTGGCCGACCAGTTTTTGCGCATTTATCATAACTAGTATATTGTTTATTATCGTGCCATTTGACCGTTTTTGCATGAGAATGTTGCCAAGGACTTTCATAGTGTCCATTGGATTGTTTACTCCATCCTAATGGAATTTTCGATAGTTTAATCAATTCTTCGATTGTATTATTATCTAATTCAACTAGAGTATTTATATGTTGTCCATCACTCGAGCATGCTAAATAACTGATACCAACTGTTGGTTCTTTTACTTGCTCTTGTAGCGGTTGATCTCCTAGGGTTTCGGAGCCATCAGGATTTTGAATAACCTGCTGAAGAAAATGACCTGCTCCATGTTGATGATAGCCGAATTCAGTTGTCGAGACAGAACCACGTAAAGATCGAATATTGCCCATAATTAATTTGTAATGATTAGTTGGTGGCATCGACCTTGTGGATATTCCCGGAATCACTTGATCGATAGTACCAATAAATGCAATTGGTGTTTTAGCCAAATGTTCAGTTGCATGCTCTTTGCCGTAAACCATAATTAGTATTAGTATAGCAAAGTGAATACTACTAAAATAAAACAAAACAAAAACGAATATTTCACGGAGTTTATATATACAACCTTCGATACAAGGTCTATGAATCAGAAGTAAAACAAAATAAGAGGAATCGTTTTTCTAGTTCATTCTTATTTTCGAAAGCAAAGCAGTACTTTTATTTTTTTTTTCTTCTCTTTTAATGTTACAAGATAGAGTCTGTGAGTGTTATTGACATTTTATGTGCTGTTATATTTATAGAAAGCGATTATTTATGCAAGAAATAGTATGAATCATTCTTCTATAGTCTTTTAGAGGCATAACGTAAATGAAAAATGGAGGACAAAATAAGTTTTCCATTGCATGCTAGTTGTCTGCTGATTTATAAGGCAGTTACTTTTCCTTTCGATACAGCTTACATTCAAAATAATTAGAATTTCTTTTTTAATTGATATATACTTAGGTTATACCATAAGATGTAGCGTGAAAAGCTCTACAATTTATGCAAGAGCGCTTTTTATAATTCTACTTTTGTTTCAAAAAGTTACACAGTTCTGGGTGACCAACTTTCGACACTGCCAAAAATTCTACACGAATGAGAGATTCCTTTTTTCATATTTCACCTTTCTATCATTTAAAACGCTTTCATAAGAAAAATTGAATATGCAAGCACAAGATTCAGCGTGAAAAGTCCAACATTTTGTATAGAACAATTTTATTCTAGTTGTGTACTTTTTGTTTAAAAAGAAAGCAAAATTCTGAAGGACTACTTTTTGCAGTATCAACGATTGGTCGCCTAGAATGGTGTCGCTTTTGAGAAGAAAAAGAGGGAGTACTAGAAAAATTAGTCTTGTGCAAATCGTAGAGCTCTTCACGCTGCATATCTTGTGGTATATGAGTTTATCAAAAGGTCTGACCAGGGGGAGAATGAACTAGCTCACATTTCCATGATCAGAACTTTTGGCATACCCTAAGTATATATATATAAAACTAAAGCACGGTACTGATTCCAGAACCCTGATTTGTGAAAGTTTGACATCAAATGTAATAGTGTTCATTTTAAATACACTATAAAAAAAAACAGAAACGCTTGGAATTGTTCAATATTGAAAAACTGTTTTGTTTTGTCACAGCAATCGCTATTTGTGAAACTTTTTGGATTCTATTAGTATTGAATTTCAGCATCATGTTGCTTTTACTTATAAAGATTATTTCATACTTTTTAAATCGAATCAATATTAATATCTCAATTAATTGTCCTGATATTTGCTTGAGTACTATTGTCCACTTATTCAGAATATCCAATTCCAAAACCCTGTTTTTTTCAATCGATCTGAAACAGTATCTTCAATATTCTTTCTTACACGCAGATTAACTATTCATTTGTATGAATATTCCATAAAAATTAATAGAAATCTAGAATAAACATGTCCGATCATATCAATGTATACGAATTACTCAAGTCTTTTTTGAAATGTATCATTTAGTAGAGTTGTAGATATATTTTCATTAATTTGAACATTTTACATCATAACACGAAATGAACATATAAAAGGATTTAAGTTGTTTGAGACTAGGAAATCTTTAATTCAGTATATTCTAAGCTTTTACGTATCAAAATATAAGGTATTTTAATAAATATAACTACTGTGTCATTGAATAATCGAAAATATTTTTTCTTTCCTTTTGTTATGATGATTGGATAGAATCCATTTAATTTCAAAAAGAAAGAAAAACAATTTTGTTTTAAATTCAACAAACACTTTTTAAAAAATGCCACAAATACTATCAAGTTGATGTATGGGATACAGGAGACTGAAATTTGTCGTTATAATGTGAATCATAGTTTTCTTTTTGTATGCAGCCTGATGAGTTCTAGCCAATGATCATCAGAAATAAAAACAAACTGTTTTTAAATTTCAAATTGCCAGAAGCATATGCCTACTGTACTGTCTTAGTCTATGCAACATACCGAGAGTGACAGATATTTTAGTGAGTTATCATGTAAGTGAAAACTTCAATTTGATTCGAATATCTCTAGTCTTACTAAGTAATTATAAGATTATCTTCACAACAAGAGACAAGAACGAGTTAGATAGTAATGACTATCTGTAAGAAGCAAATAAAAACTAGGTTTAACTATGTCAGAGTAAAGAATTTTCTTTCATAGATAACCAAAAAACATTTAATAACACATGATAAATGAAAAGCTATCCTTAAATTAAACTAACGAATTCATACAGAAATGCAACTTCGTAGGCTTGTAATGAACATAAATTGAAAACTATGAAGACTCGTATGAACAGATAAACAAAGCAGTTGGATCTAAATATCGACGTAATGAAAAGCGAAAGATTTTCTTCCATTATAATCTTAGTAGCGTGCCTCGTTTTTATTATTCTCCTTCATAACGATCACAGACAGGCCAACGACCAGCGTCTTCTATTGAAGTGTGGAACTATTTTAATATATCCTATTATTATTTATGTCGTTTTACCACGGTTGTGAGGAAAGGAGCAACTGTAAACTGCACGAGTACGTGTGCATTTGCACCTTTCACTTTTGGTCAAAATGATAATTTTTAATAGAATAATAATCTTAAAATGAAATAAATAAAAACAATTGCTGTAAAATGTGATTCTGAAATAATACGGATGCTCCATTTAAAGAAGCAACCATATTTTTAGCCTTGTTTTGTTACGATGGACTATCGTATTGTTTTATTTGTATCGATTTCAAAATCTAGTTTTAGTACTCAACACCAGTAAGGATGATAATCTTTGTACTCTCATACTATTCCTTTATTAGCTCAATTTTCAGATTTCTTAACAACGAAACGATACTTAGGCACTTGAACCAGTTCAGTGATATATGTATACACACATATATGCCACTAAGACTTATGTTTACGTTTGGTTATTGCAAAATATTAGCTTCTAATGACCTGTGAATGATGACGAATTTTATTCAAACAGAACGCCCACTACATCAGATCACAAGAAAGTTATTTCTATCTTTAGACTGGCATCGATTGAGTTCTCTTCAATACGGATATTGTCTCGAGTGACGGTATACATAAAAAAAAACTGTAATATTATTTTCAGATAAGTCATGATTGCGAAAAATTTCAACTAAGAAAAATTGATTTTACATAATCTAAAGAAAACAGCCTATATGTTTCTTCTAGCAAGTAAGAGTTGTTATCTTTATCTGCTTACCGTTTCAATTATACAGGGTGTCCCAAAAGTAACGAGACAAAGTTTTTTTTCGATTTTTTTCTTATAGAACGTCATCTAGTTCTCATATTTTTACCACAAATACTAGATGACCTGCATTCTGGTGCACAGCATACAATTTTACAATGTCAATCCTTTCAGATCTCGACAAACGAGAACGTACACTCATGATTGAAAAAATATGAAACACGCAGTTAGAATTAGAATTGCGAAAAAAGAAACATAATAAACAGAGCACAACATGTGAATCGTCTGATAGAAGAGATGACCATTCGTATTGTTTACTACACACGTCACCACTCGTACATATATAAATACTGTCAAAGACTAGGTAGTATACGTTACGAGAGTGAAAAGTATAACTGTTGAGTATGTTTCTATTTCTTCGGTGATACTATATTTGTATGCATTTGAATAAATTACTAAATTCAAATATTGTTCATGTGCTAGATCTTCCACTTATGTCATCTAGTATCTGTGGTAAAAATATGAGAACTAGATGACGTTCTATAAGAAAAAAATCGAAAAAAAACTTTGTCTCGTTACTTTTGGGACACCCTGTACTTACCCTTCAAGATATAGATTGCATCACTGCTCATCAATGTCCAACTAATGATCGACGCACATCACAATGGAAACCTAGCATCTAGGAACTATGCGTAATAAACAGAAAATCTAAATAAACACCAATATTTAGAAAAAAGTCATCATCAAACTCAACAAGGTATAAGCTGGGTTTTCCATCCATAGCTGATATAAATATAAAAAACTATAATTTGTCCTGTTTTTCTCATATACTAATTTAGATCTCTTCATGTTCCATGTTCAATGCCTAAACATGACTAGAATTGATGAGGTTCAAGTTTCTGTAAAAAACGCCCCGACACGAAAACAACCATTACTCACCAAAGCTGTTTGGCTCCATTCATAGGATATCTTAAACTTCTCACAATGATTCGTCAATAGCTAGGATTTCATAAAATTCCTAAGGGTGCTTTAGTCGAGTTCAAAGTCACAATGGTGCAAAACTGATTAATCTTCTACATTAAATTATCATTGTAGTTTTGGAAAGTTATGAGAATTGAAGTTTACATGTTAAACACATCACTCGTGAAGGACAAATAAAAAGAAACATAAATGAAAGAAAATTCCAACATAAATACTCTAAAATCTCTGGTAGTTTGATAATTAAAATAAAAATACCAGAAGAAAGTAAAACTCTCAAAGTTTAACTCTGTGTGACTTCTATTGCATCGCCATCACAGGTCATAAAACAATTATTTATTCGCCACAGGTTTCGCTACTCGCATACGTTCAGAAACACAGAAAGATCTTCGGTTGCCGCATTCGTTACTACTAAGTCAACTTCTTTTATCATTTTTTAGATCACTAAATATCATCGATGATGACTTGTAACCAGTACTATACATCTGTTGCAGTTGAAACGTTCCGTTGCCATTGCCTACATAGTTCGTCACTGCTAGGTCTAGTTTTGCGTCATTATTAAAATCTGCTGATATCACAAAATACGATCTCCTACCAACGACATAAGTCAATGGATCAAGGGGGGAAAAGCGGATCCCCAAGATCTCCAATCCCAAGGGGATTCGAATTTCGAAAATCCCAAATCCGTTTTTTCCCCCTTGTACTAGCTCCACTAAATCTGTTATGTATACAAAAATTTCATCTTCACTAGTCAAACATTCAGAAAATTCATTGTCAACGGCAACTGGCGATAAGCATTTGGTTCGCTCTGATTTACATTTGAATCGATTTGAATCCTTCCATTGGCAAGTATCAAATAATTCATCTTCGCCGTAAAAACAATCTACGATACCGTCACCAGCACGATCATATGGAATACATCTTGAAGACTGATTACAATGAAAATAGGATGCGTTGTTGCATGATCTATTAGTGTTAGATTAGAACTATGAAAACATAATAGACCACTAATTAGTTCAATGATGACTACATCAGACGACAATCCAGGACATTTTTTTTCCTCGTAACATACGAAGTCAGGTACAATATTCCCCTCAAATTCACTAAAAAATCGATTAGTTAAATAAACAAACTGAAACATCCTAAACATAATTGGTTTCTCAGGTATGACAAGCCATTCTGATGAGCAATGTTTCGTTA
>OENM01000937.1:39705-50930 GCA_900239745.1 Rotaria magnacalcarata
TCCGGTTACCGGCTCCCATTACCGCAGAACGGATAAATACCGCGGTTTACCGCAAAAAATGATCCGGTATTCGCAACATGGGCGTATATTTTGTTTTATATTATTTTTTTTTCTTTACTAATTTAGCGACACAGCGACGATAGTGTACGCATCTCATTCTATTTTATGTTGATTTCTCCTTTTTCACATTTAAGCTTTTTTTTCTTCTCTACTTTATCATAATTTCGCTTGTAATGAAGTACACAGTAGAAGGCTTGTCGACAATTCACTTCTGATATATGTTCGAACGAAGGTAGCAACATACGAGATATTTCTTTATCTCTTTGATTGTCACAATAAAATGAATAGTTTGGCAAGATAGTTTCACTTAAATGTACACTATTACCACATTGAAAAGAGCGTGTCAAACGACTTATACGTTTTTCACAAGAAAAAGTTGAAATCATTTTGCATTGAATATTGTACGTTCTAGTATATTGGGAATAGTGTTCTTTTTCATCGCTACCATCTAAATAATCGCTACTATAATGATTATCGCGTTTGAATGCTCTCGGAATATATTGGCCACCATAATGACATCGATATTCATCATAATCACTACGTTTGGTTGTTTCTAATTGTTCACACCAGTGTTCATCTTCTCCATTCCTATAATCAATTTTTCCATCGCAAATCTCACGCCAATCAAGACATAGAGGCCATAATTCATGATTACAATTAGCTACAAACCGATAACATGTTCTACTTGTCATCCTATCGTTTCCATCATTATGTGTTCTGAAAGTTGTTTCAACAATATCACCAAATGAAGAAAACAAAGTATGAGGAAATTCATATTGACACATGGAACCAAATCAAGGTGGTGAACAATTGTAAAATATTTCTGAAGTTGTGCTATCAATCTCATCGTTCTGCAAGATCTATAGGTGCCGACCATAATAGTAATTGTTCACTGTTCACTTTTTGTTCATTTAATTCTTGAAATGTTTTTGACTTTACTTTGGTTTATCTTGAATATTAAACATAAGATTCTCCTTTTCACCATCATCTAATCTTCTACAATAAGATGTTAAATGACAATTACGAATGTAAGCCATGTTATCAACAATAATATAAGCATATAAACAGTCGAATATTGAATAGGAAGATGGACGACAATCGGTATAATATAATGAATAACGCATATCCACCAGAACGCATAAAGCAAGAATAGCTATTGTACACAGCAGCATTGCAACTGAATGACTTTATAATATTATCAATGATTTTTCAACTTTAATGATACTAAAAATAAGATCCATGAAAGAATTTTGTTTATTATCAAAATTTAAAATGAATCCCCCGTTATCACGTTCTTTCATTTTCGTTGAAAATATGCAAAGTAAAGTAAACTAAAATATACGCAACTTAGTTGATCATCCTTTTTATTTACCATAGGATGTTGTATTATCAACACATAAATACACAAGTAAAGCTGCTTTATCTTGTTACGTTCCTTGAATAGAAAAGTAAACTGTATTCATAATCGAAAAGAAAACAAAACTGATGAAAAAATAAATAAAAATATGTGAGTAGGGATGTACGAAAAGCAAGACAAACCCGAGACTTTCGGTCTCGGTCACCGACTTGACTCCATTCGATCGAAATATGCTTCATCGTGACCTTACTTGCATTTTATTTTGTTGTCGATATGAGTTTGGAATATAAACTATGAGATGTTAGTGTTGCGAGGAAAGAAAGCATGTGCACTGTAAAGTAGAAAATAAGTTATAGAGTTTAATCAAGGATATTCTAGGAATGCCTATATGAATTCAACCAGGTTTTTTCAAGTCTATGAAAATCAATACCGATTTTCAACGAATGGTGCTTTGCTGATGAATAAACTTGAATTTCTACTTTTGCAAAAATCAAGCATTTCATAGAAATCCGAAAATAGACTAGCGAATCATGAATTTTAAAAATTAGGTGACCATAACTAAAGTCGATTTTGGCATTCCTGGAATTTCAATAAAAATTACAGTGTGGTAATCTATCCTAAATAATTCACACATGCATGCATGCATGCATCTTAGATAATAACTACGCTTCGGGAAGTGATTATTTGTAACCCAGATCGGCATTTAATGATACAAAATCGGCCGAGATTGAGATCTTGATCTCGATGCATTCCTATATGTCAGTGTATTTTATATCAATGAATTCTCAAGAAGACAATATCGTCTGATATAACGTTACAGGCAGAAGAACATTCTACAATGAAGAAGCAGCAGTTTGCTTAAAAATGAGCGTATACTTCTGTCTCTATTTATTCTTTGAATAATTACAACAGATAGTCTTCACAGTTTCCAAACTAAGCGTACGATTAAAGTGACGCAGTAAAGTTTTCCTTTTATTATCTGCTTGTTATAATTGTATATTTGTAAAATGGATATAACGAGATACGCAAAAAGCATTACTTAAACGGATATATCATTTTTATAAATAGAAAATCATGGTTTAGTTTCATTCTGTTGTAAAAATAGAACAGAACAGGTGGCATTTTAATTATATTTCAAATTTGCAATCGATCTGTGACGTGACATGAGTAGAGCATCAACTCATTGATTTATTAATATTAAATATATTCAATTTAGAATAATATCAGCGATAGTAAATTTTTAGAAATCAGAATACTATTTCCAATGAGTTGAGAAAACAACATTTGAAGACCTCGCTTAATGTCAAGAAAATGAAAATCAAAGTGTTCCATTATGAACGAAGCAATGCTCTCTCGTAGCTATAAATCGATTGTATAACGGTCTTTCAAACTGTGTCGTGACAAAACTACTTTCAATAAGAGAACAATTTCAGGATGTCAGTTGTATGATGTCAGAAACTTTTTTTAAAATTCTATTTGATTAATATTTATCATTGCTCTTTGCCATATTTACTCTGCACATGTATATCCATCGATGCTAGAATATAAGATAACATTTTAGATCAAAAGTGACATTTCAACTCAAATGATAACTTGTAATCCGTATGTAGTATTGAAAATCTTCAAAGACATTTAATGTCAAGCCTTCCGATAGCTCTATCTAATATTGTATTAGAGATAAAAAATCATATAGTCTAACACTTATAAAAAAAATTAGGTTCTTTTATTAATGAGTTGTCTATTTCATGGTCGAACTTTCATTGACAAAAGCTTCCATATATTGATTAACTTCATCGGGCACATCTTGTTGTACCCAATGTGATGCATTTCGAATTTTTTTTAATCGAACATCAGAGCAATAATTCGTGCTAGCATCAGCAAGTTCTTCACCTAGTGCTGCATCTTGGCAACCCCATATAATTAATACTGGCACGTCTATTCGTTTTTGCAAATCATATCTCGTATGTCTCACTAAAGCACGATAATAGTTTATGGCTGCTGTTGGTGTGCCTATAGTAACATACAAATGTAAAGTAAACTAGTGAATTCATATTATTACCTTTTTGAGAAAATGTATAATTGAAAACTTCAAGATCATCTTCTGTCAAGTTTTCTTGATTTACTAAACCCATTGGTTTTGTATAAAAAATTGTTTTTAACATTTGGAAATCATTTGATTTAAATAACAGTTCAGGAATAAATGGTATTTGATAGAAAAATATATACCTGAAGCAGTGAAATTCTCAATATGAAACGAAACGCTTAAAAAATGAACAAACCATGATCGACGAAGCTGTCTAAAAGATATAGCATCAAAAAAGGCAGCTGGATGTGGAACATTCAAAATAATCAATTTATCGATTAACTTAGGATAACTAAGAAAATAAAAGATACATACATGAACAAAAGAAGAAAAACAATACACATACAGCATAGCACAAGTCCATGAAATTATAGCTCCCCAATCATGACCAACCAAAACGCAGGATTTATAACCTAAAATTGTCCAGAAAAAATCTATTACGAATAAATACAATATTTTTCAATCAAACCAAGTTGTTCAATGATATCAGCAATATCAAGGGCTAGTTTATCAGCTGCATAATTTGAAACTGCACTCGGTTTTGAACTAAGACCATATCCACGTTGATCAATAGCGACAACTCTTGAAAATGAATCGTTACTGACATTTTTTATATCGATTATTAAATAATCATACCTATAGCTTTTTGAAAAATATTTCATTTGATATCGCCAAGTATACCAACATTCTGGAAATCCATGAACAAATAACATCAATGGTTGATCTGACGAACCTTTTGAAACATAATGTAACGAGACACCGGATGACTAGGAATATTTTTTTAAATCAATTTTAAATATTTATCGTACTACGAAAAACTTAAACTACTTTTAATTTAATCATATCATGTTGTCCGTGCACAGGATCGGTTGCTTGTGCTGGTAGCTTCGGCCGTTCCACACGTCGAAAAAACTTTCTCGGACCGAGTTGAATAAAAAGAAGAGCAGCTAGTATAGCGCCCACTGTACCATAAAAGCATGACAAAGCTAGTTTACCAATCAATACCAGTATCTTAATACCGACTGATCTCTCCATTTACAGTATAATCTAAAATATATAATAAATGCAAAATAAAAACCTCAAACGTTCTTCATGGCCGATGCACTCTCTACACTAGTTCTGTGTATTATTTTTGATAATATTAACACAATAAAAAAAATATTTTTATCTCTTATCGTGATGTTTGACAAAATGCTGACTCAGCGAAGGTTAAAGTCGATATTACGAATTGGTCCGTGGACTGGTGAACAGTGAATAAGCGTTCGTTTCTAAAACTTAGGCAATGCAACACACTTATGAATTATATTATACACACGCGTTCTGCGTATTAAACCTGATTTAAATATAATGCATTTTCTTTTTTGTATAAAAGAGTCATCATGGTTGAGGTTACGCCAATCGCAACACGTTTTGAAGAAGGATAAACTATCAGAAAGAATATCAATGTGTGACAGTTTCGTTCTTTTTCACATCGTCGAATTTTTTCGCGAGTTTAATATAAATCTCTACGGGTAATCTTCGATTAAATTTTTATATCATAACTTTTCAAACAATTAAATTTTGATTATTCTCTCATTGAATAAAATAGTTTACCAACAAGAGATGTGTGCACTAAGAAGGTGTTGTAATCTACAATTTTTTTTGAGGTTAAACACCAAGGTTCGTTTCTATAACTTTGAATTAATTAAATAAAGTTGTGAAACGAGCAATGAATACAAAAAAATCAGATCGAGTTTCAAATGAAACAAAAAACTGTTATTGATTATGAATATTTTTTTGCTTATGCATAAATTAAAAAGGAAAGAAGCCTGACCGGTAAAAAGCCAACTACAGCACCACCATGAGCAACCAGATTAGGAGACTTCTCAAATATCAAGATTCATCTCAAGACAATAAACCACAAGGAATACACCTGCATAAATAGTAGTCATTACATGTATCGCTACCATGCTAATATCGATGTGAATCTAGCACGAACACGACGCATTACCACGAACAATGCTATTGTTTGGTTGGCAATGATTTAAACCAATGAAAATTGAGAATTACAGAAAACATCATTACGGAGAAAATATTTTTGGACATGGCTTCTATTAGCAACGAGTTTATTTAATAGCTAGAACTGTCAAGTGTTTCATATCATCTATTACATTATGATTATGATAAGTCAACTATTATTGTATAGGCAATGACCAAATATCAATTGTACATTGAAATAATGATTCTCTAGAAAATAAAAATAAAATTATTTAAGCACTTACATTCGATTTATCAACGCTAACTATCTTTTCCGAAACTTCTACATTAGATAAGAAATAAAAATTATCCAATGAGTATCTATATGGTTTCACTGTTTTGTGGAACTTGTTCAAGCTTTATATTAAATAAGAAAAAACAATTAAATATCTTCGATAATACATTAAATGTTCTTTATTTACAAAAATAAATCAAATTTCAGCATTAGATTTAAAAAATAATATGTAGTGCTGTTTTTTTTTCTTATTTCTTTCTGAAACAGCCAACTTGAAATAGACTACTTCATCTTCAAGGATACATATGTATATTTTTATTAAACTACATGATAGAAAGAAACTGACATGTTGATCAAATAATAAATCATTTAAAAATATAGATACTATGTATATATGGCTTGGAAATTCTTGAAGAAACAAAAACCATTTGAATTAATTTAAAACAATTTCTGAAGTACTTTATTTCTTGTTTCAACTGTGAGTCATTTTGACATGTCTGTAATACAACACCAAGTGTCACAATCAAAATTGGCATTATTGTTCAAATGATAAAATGTCTCATTTTCTTTTTTATAAATGTAAATTCTCTCATTAAAAGGTTGATTTCTTTTTTAATACAGAATAAATATATTTAAATATAAAAAGAAAAATAATCAACGTAGCCTGAACTTATTTTATTTAGACTTAGTATTGTTACCAATTCGTAGTTATGTTGTTTCATGGGTAACAATTTGATAATAAATTTTATGACAATGACAGCAGCTTTGAAATTCATATTGTTAAAGTATGATTTTTTTTATTTTTTTATTAATTTGTTTAGTATAAATATAAACAAAAAGATATTTTTTCGACGTTTCGACAGTTCATCTGTCATTTTCAAGAATGATTAGTATGACAAAGAGAAAAATAAATAAGAAGTAAAAAACGAAAAGAATGAAAAACATTTGTTGTTTCTCCAACAAGAAACCGTACAGATACCTCTACCATAGTTGGAAACAGTATTATGAGAAATTAATAAAAAAGAAAAAAGATATCATACTTTAACAATATGAATTTCAAAGCTGCGGTCATTGTCGGAAAAGAGCAGTGGCGTATAAGATACCCTATCGACCCATTTCGATTTTTTCAACTGAACATAGTCAAATTATATATGAAATNAAAGCTGCCGTTGAGACAAGCATTTCGATACTAAATTTGTCACGAAAAAAATGAATTTCAAAAAGCTATGAACACTAACGAAAGTTGACTATTTGACTGTTTCTCTTGAAAAGAGTCTCCCATTTTCGACACAAATATATCACAATAGAACTGTTCTCATATTGACCAGTCGATAGACATTTTTAAGCTGTACAAAATAGGATTATTACGAAAACCAAAAATCATTGGCCACTTGAAGATAGCTTTGGCATGCAATTGTTAGAGTGTTGATTTTGTCGTTTTTTCCTACTTTCTATTGGATTATGACCTAAAAGATTATAGCTGTTGTACAAAATTATGTTATATTCAGAATCAGCATCGAAACTGAGTGGATTTAACTGCCTTTGAGACCTTTTTGAGTAATTAAATTTTCGTCGAAAAAATTCTCTGTACTCCTTCGATGTTTTTCCACTTTTCTAATCATCCTATTTTGTACAGCTTAAAAATGTCTATCGACTGGTCAATATGAGAACAGTTCTATTGTGATATATTTGTGTCGAAAATGGGAGACTCTTTTCAAGAGAAACAGTCAAATAGTCAACTTTCGTTAGTGTTCATAGCTTTTTGAAATTCATTTTTTTCGTGACAAATTTAGTATCGAAATGCTTGTCTCAACGGCAGCTTTCATTTCATATATAATTTGACTATGTTCAGTTGAAAAAATCGAAATGGGCCGATAGGTTATCTTACGGGCCCTGTCCTTTATTATCAAATTGTTACCCATGAAACAACATAACTAATTATATTCAAATTATAAGGCATAAATATGGGTCAGTTATACCAAGCAATGTTTTCCATTATGGAAAATTTCAACTTAACATCTCAAAAGTGAAGTTACATTTGGAATTTTTACAAGTATGCAAACATGAAAAACTTATGCCAAATTTCGTACAGTTTAAAATCCCTGCGACGCACTTACATCATCGACAAGCGATCAAAACTTGTTATGAACACATTCTTATAAATGAAATTAAACTCAAGTAGCGTGAGTTAACGTTTTTGTATCGACATTCGAGAAACCTTACATCATTGATTGATCTTGACTTAACGCATATAACTAGATGCAGACTTATTAGGATCGCTGATGAATTAGTGGTACAGAAAGAAGTAGAAATCAGTTTCGTTCATTCCAAAAAATTAAACGGTTTAAGAGAGACAAACAAATCAACACCAACCCATACATCAAAATTACTTGCATCACCAATATAAAACTTCTCAGAGAAGGTTCTAACTATTGAAGAAAATAAAATATTGGAGAATGGATTAGACTATGTCTATCCAACTAATAAATTCGACGAGATGGCGTTTATAAGTAACGTTAAAACGTACTTCGTGAATGTACTAGGCCATTGCACTGATNAATAAAATAAGATCAATTTGTAATAACTTTCGTTGTAATGCCAATCAAATAATTGACAAGCATAAAAAAGGAACCAACGAGGTTAAATTAGTTTTAAAAGATCTAGCGAAAGATAAATCTATACAGATAGTTAGACCTGATAAAGGTCGAGGAATTGTAATTATGAATAAAACGCATTATAACAATAAGATGTATCAAATTTTAAACGACACCAACACATTCAAACAAATAGAACACGATGTAACTATATTCCAAGAAGATAAACTAAACAGGAAACTCAAACAATTAAAAGATGAACGTTTCATAACTGAAAAGAATATAATTATTGTAGACCTGTCGGTTCTCAATCAGGTAGAATATATGGCCTACATAAAATACATAAATCGGATTTACCACTCCGACCCATTGTATTAGCATAGGGTACTTTTAATTTCAATTTGTCAAAACTATTAGCAAAGAAGTTGAATCATCTACGAAAAAACAATCTAATTGTAACACACACGTTCGAGTTTATCACTGATCTTCACTCAAAACGATTCGATCCGACTCAAATAAAAATAGTATCGTTTGACATCACTAGTTTGTTTACAAAAGACCCATTAGCACGCACTATTGAACTGATACTATTGAAGATGTATGAACCAAAACATACTTGTACCTACAGCTCAACACAACGTGATACGTGGTGTCAGGATTACAAGAACAGATTCGAGATGAAGAATCTGTTAGAAATATCAACTCAAGATACCCACTTCGTTTTTGAGAAAAAAACTTATTCCCAAATCAACGGAATTGTAATGGGGTCGCCATTGGGTCCGTTATTTGCGGATGTGTATATTACTTTTTTAGAGAGTAAATTGATGGCTCGGTTGGAACGTAATGGTGTGTTGTATTGGAGGAGGTTTGTTGATGACACGTTTGCCGTTATAGATGTAAATGCTGATATTGATAATCTAATTGAAATTCTAAACAGTTTCGATCCAGATATAACTTTTACTTGTGAAAAAGAAAAGAAAAATTCGTTACCGTTTCTTGACATATACATTAGTCGAAAACTTATCAATAACACGTGGAAATCCTCTAGTCCATTTGTCACCAATTTATATAGAAAATCTACGCATACCGGGTTAATAACAAAGTGGGACTCGTTCGTCCCGCATTCGTACAAAGTCAGTACTATTAGTTGTATGGTATATCGGGCCATAAAAATATGTTCATCCTTTAAACTAATGCATGAACAATTTCAATTCATAAGAAAGATTGCAATTAAAAATGGCTATCCAGATAAATTCATACAAGCACAAATCAGGAAAACGTTAGGTAGATATTATGATAAAATAAAAGGAACATAATTATTCTGTTCCCAACGACAAAAAAAGAACGACGAAACGGATAAATCAATAAAAAAGACAAGTATTCATCGACATTCCTTACATTGGAAAACCAACTGAGATATTTGGAAAACGCTTAATTAATCTTACAAAAACTATAAATCCACTATTACACGTTCAACCTATTCCTAGACCGTCTTCTTCTATTTCTAAATTTTTTCCACAAAAAGATCAAATATCACGGGAACTTCAATCTAATATTGTCTATTTAATTAGTTGTTCTGAATGTGACTCATCGTATATAGGGAAAACAATAAGACAGGCAAGCCGGCGATTGAATGAGCATGGTGCCAATATAAAATCAGCAACGGTCGCAAAACCTCTTCATGTTACGACAAATGATAATATAGATAATTTGCGTAGATCGAAACGGAATAAAGATAAAATTGTTAAATACGTTCCAGATGATGAAACGGAAATCGTTGACGAACATAAGCTGATTAATTCTGCAATAAAACAGTATGAAATTATAAATAATCACTCAATTAATTGGAATGAATGGAAAGTTCTAACTATAGAAACACAAAACACTACCGTCTACTAGTGAGAGAATCATTATCCATAATCAAATATCAGCCTAATCTTAATAAAACTACCTGTTCTGTACCATTAATAATCTATCCCTAGGGGCTGCAAATAGAAAAACCTAAAGTCAAGATTAAATCAATGAGTCATGCACTACCCGAGGGGGGGGGTCAGTATTATGAGCGCTCATAATACTGTTTCCAACTATGGTAGAGGTATCTGTACGGTTTCTTGTTGGAGAAACAACAGATGTTTTTCATTCTTTTCGTTCTTTACTTTTTACTTATTTTTCTCTTTGTCATACTAATCATTCTTGAAAATGACAGGTGAACTGTCGAAACGTCGAAAAAATATTTTTTTGTTTATTTTATACTAAACAAATTAATAAAAAAATTAAAAAAAATCATACTTTAACAATATGAATTCCAAAGCTGCTGTCATTGTCATAAAATTTACTGGGTATCATTTTGAATAACTCATGCATCTACTAGGATTTGATTTCTAAAATTACGAGATAACAGTATCTGAAATACATGCTATATCTATTGCTAATATTATACTTATTTGGCAAGAGCTTTGATACAATCGACCTTTCCCTCAGACTATCTGTTCTGTCATTAAAACAAGATGAGCATTCACGTTTTTTATTCATTATATATAATAACTTTGTAAGAGAATTAAAACAAATGGTATCGATGCGCAGTGATTCAAATAATAACAAAGTCAAAATCTATAACGTCGACAGACGCTTTTAAATAATTCGTTCTTCGATTTTAATCCAATATATGACACCAAAGCATGCAATTCAAGGGTGTGGAGTGTGTTAATGAAAGGTATACACCCAAACCGAAATCATCATGGTCATCATCCTCAGATTTATCACATCATCATCATCATCATCATCGTCATTATTGTTCTAGAGGCAATAATTTAAAGTCTAGCTCGTGGATAATCATTATCATCCTCAGATTCATCACATCAAAATCATCATCATCCTCAG